>APFE031112781.1:135201-179766 GCA_000404065.3 Pinus taeda
GGGGCTCATCAAACAGATGTGATACTTCATTTCTAATAAAAAACAAATTATCTAATTTTTCAAAAAGAATTTTCCTTGTTACTGGGCCTGCTGTAGATGTTCCTGGTGTCTCAGCAATCTGAATTGCTGCGAAAGCACTTACCCTCTTGATATATTTTTCATGAGAGAGTAACTTTCTTGATTCTAGCAAGCTGGGGAGCCCTTTGTCCTGCAGGGCCGAGAACCTATTCTGAAATTTGTTTATATCTGCTTGCATATCTTGGATTCTCCTGTCTAGAGTTTGGATCAAATTTTTCATTGTTGTGGCTCTTTTGATCAGAGAAATAGTTTCAGTCCTATTACCAATTCCCATTTTTACCAGCTGGGAACTTGTCCTGTAGTTGAGAACTTCAATCATTCTGGGGGCAAGGTCTGCCATGTTGCCTAGGGAGTTTCTTGCTCTGTGTAGTTCTTTCCTTGCCCTGCCAATGAGACCCACTTGCTCATATATGGCATCAATGTACTCCCATTGGTTGGTTATTGACTGTCCAATGGCAGTCCAAATTACTTGTTTAAGCTCTGCTGTAACCTTCTCAAAATTGAGCTCTTTTTCTAGCTCTGCAATTGTTTTCTTCAGAGCTTTTACTTCTCTCTCCCTCTAAGCCACATTTTGCTTAGACTTATCATAATTTTCATTTATCTTTGCTAAGCTTTCCTTGGCTTGATTGAGTTCTGACATCTGGGATTCTAGCACCTGAATTTCTTGCCTTAGTTTCTGCATGTCCAGGCTCTCGGCCTGCTCTGTTGTTGGTGCTATAGTGGCTGGTGCCGTGGTGCTTGGAGAATCTTGCTGTGCCTGTTGTTTTGGAGGGGCAGTATCTTGAGGGGTCTCCTCAAGGTCTATTGATTCTGTGGGTGGCTTTGAAGATTGCCCTGTCTCCCTCCTTTGTAATGCTGCTTCTAAAGTTGTCTCAGTGTCTTGCAGCTTTTCCTGTGTTTCTATCAATTCCTTATATAATGTCATTAATAATGCAGTGACATCCTTTTCTTGCCTCTGCTGGGCGACTTCCTCTGTTTGTGGATGTAGAGTTGGGGGGATCTTCATTTTCTTCTTAATTGCAGCTATATCTGCATCCCTCAGTTTAAGGACCTGCTGTATTGCCTTAACATCATTGGGATCATGCCCAAACTCTATAATTATTTCCTCCAATGCCTTGATTATGTTGTCTTTAGCTTGAGAGGATGCCCTCTCCAACTCAAGCTGTGCTGCAGTGTTGTTTAGACTATTTTGCAGCCTGTAATTTATCAAGGTCTTATCTGCCAGAGTGGCATAGACCATCTCACCCGTCTGCTTGTGGAGCTCGATCTGGTCCATGGGGTGGATGTCCTTTGAAAGACTTCTAGTTTGTCTTATATAATCTGCAGCTGTTTGAGGTTGCTGTTTACACTATAGGGCAAAATGGCTCATAGTCATTTTGCCTTCTTGCACATCAAAGGCAGCCATTAGCCTTTGTTGGTTTGCAGGGGCCATATTTAATAAATGATTATAGAGCCGAAATTTTATTGGCTCACTCCTCCTTTTGGCCTCTTTGAATTGCTCCTTTATGCCTGCAGCCGTGTTCTGCTGTTGTCCTGAGGAGCTGACCTCCTCTAGTGCTGCTTTATCCTGCTCTTGATGCAATGAGCTGGCAGAAGTCTCCAAGCTGTGCATTTCCTCTTCTGAAAAAGGGTTGAGCCTTTGCCTCTTGTCTGATGTTTCTGTGAGGGGTGTTTCCCTCTCTCTCTTTCTGCTAGTGTCCTCCCTTTGAGGGGTTTGGAGGACAGAGGAGTCTACCCTAGAATCCTGTCTAGGAGGCGCCATATTGGTTGCTCTTTCTTGAGTGGCTGCCTGGCCTTCTGCTTTTTGTTTTTCTTGATCTTGATGATCAGTTTGCTGCTGTTGTTGCTGGGGTTGCTGTTGTTGGCCCTGTTGGCCCTCTTCTTCTTCCATTTTTTTGTCTTTCCCCTTGCCCTGTCCCTGTACTGAAGTTTGTGCTGCCTCTTGTTGTGTTGCAGAGGAGGAAGCAGGTGCAGTTGTGTGAGGATTTGGTAGAGCAGGCACCTGAGAAGGACATTCCACGTCAGCCATTTTCAACAAATGTCTTCTAGCCCTCTCAACTAGCTCTTCCTGAGATACAGGCTCTACTAGGGTGTTTTTCCTCCACTTTGGCTGGTTAGCATGTCTCAATATATGGAGCTTGCTCTCATGCTCATAGCTAAAGAGTTTGTATTTCAATCTTCTCAAAGATATAAAGCCATTGGGGTCATAGGGCTTCCAAAGGAAACTGAGTGTTAGGCCAAGGCCTTCCAACATCCTATCTGCCTCCTTCCATCCTTCTCTCTTGTTTAAAACAAAATGACCAAGCTGGTTTTTAACTTTTAGTTGTGCCTTCTTGCCTTTCCCTGCAAAATGAATCTGATCGGCATTGCCGAACTGTCTGAAATATTCCAGGGCAAAGAGCCTCATGGGCACAAATCTGGGTAGCCTGAATGGGCGCAGCTCACACCCATATATCCTAATCACAGTGTGATGCTGGTAAAAATACCAGTCTCGTATGCTGTAGGCAGTGGACAATTGCAGAATCCTCTGCATTTCATCAAAGAGTCTTGGAGGAGGTTCTGTCATGAGCATAGATAAGGCTGGATGAATGAACAAATCTATGAACTCACAATATGTATAGGGCGAGTATGCACGCACATGGAAAACTGAGCTCCAGTACACCACTGATCTTGGGTTTCCTGCTGCATCAGTTCTCTTGATTTCAAAAGAGAATTTTTCATGCTGGTGATAAAGAATAAGATGATAAATATATGAAGTGTATCTAAACACCCTTTCTCTGGATAAGTGCAAGAATTGCTCATGTATCTTGTCAGAGATGTATGTGGCATAGTCATAGCAGATAGGGGCCTTACCAGGGGTGAACATTGTCATCATGACTAGCACAGTTTCCTCTATAAACTCCATTGATTTATACCCTAGTACTGAGCTTACCATATGGGCTAGGTCCAATCCAAGTTGATTTAGGTATCCATCAAAGATGGGAGGATGCAGCACTGTGTCCGACTTGCTAATAAACAGTTGATTTAATTTCAGGATCTCTGCCTCCGTGAGTATCTTGGTCCCCTGGTTGATTAAGTCCAGCAAGGATAAAGGAACCAGTTTCCTTTGGGTTTTAAATTGAACCATATCCCTGATGGCCTGAGGGGTGGTATAGAATACAACTTCGCCTTGGGGATTCATTACAGCCCTCTGTATTGGATCATAACAACTAGCACACAAATAGATAAGGTCAGGAAACTGTGTGACTTGGGGCATTTTAAAAGTTGGGAGGGAAGACTCCCAAATGCCTAGGATGTCTGTTCCATCTCTGTGCCTAGCCCTGAGCTCATTTAGTAGGTGAATATGAAATGTACATCTGGATCGGCAGTCTTCCGAGATTTGGTAGTCTAGGTCTGCCAAATCTTGCCAATCTAGCTCTCTCTGAGGAGCATTCAAAGGAGTGACATTAAGGACTGCAGGGGTTTCCATGTCTGATCCAAGTATTTCTTAAAATGCCGGGTCTGCTAACTGATACACTGGAATTGAGAGGGACCGAAGGTAATAGGGTTGGTACACAGTCAAATATAACGGTGCTGAGCTTCCTGAGCAGGTCTTTATGCAGAGTAGCAGACCTCCTTGCACAATTTTGGGAACAATGCAGTGAGTTCACGATTGCGCGAACAGGGTAGGGTTTTTGACAATGTTTGAAGCTAAAGAAGGTTTCTGCCAGCAATTCAATCTTAAACGGTTTGACAAAGGTAGGATATAGTTAGTTTACCGGTCAAATTTCACTCTAATGCCTGTTTATGGTGGATTTTACCAGAAATCATGAAAAAACCAGCTCGAGAGAAGACAAAGTGTGAAATACCTGTTTAAAAAATGGCTTGGGATGAAGTAGCAGCTGGGTTAGCGCTCTGGACTCTTTGAAAATGGTCGTGGGCTGGTTGATTGAACGGTCGTCGTGGAATGCATGCAGACAGCGGAGCAGTGCTTTTCCCAGAAAAATGACAAAATTGCGAAAAAATGGCGAAAATATGGCTTTTTTCCTTTATTGGCGCGCTTTCTTGGATGACGTCAGCATGATGTCAGCATGGGGGACCAGGTTGGATGACGTCAGCAGGACGTCATCGGGTGACGTGGCGGCCAAAGACCGGTCCACAGGGGTGATGAGGTGGTGGCAAGGTGGGCGAATGAGGGAGGAGGTGGGCAGACGTGGTGATGACGTGCGCGACAACAGGACGGGGACGTGGGCAGGACATGTGTCATCATATCGGGCCCCCTCCTGCACGGAAAGGAATCTGTCAGAGGGGGCTCCGATGGAACTTGGACGCGACATCTGTCCCCACATGAAGCAAGCGACTGACAGATATCGGAAGGTATCTGTCGGACGTCGCGGGTCCTCCGATATGGATATGAGCCGTTGATCCACAGGCGTGCGATCTGACGGCTGTCGGGTGACGGAGCTGCACGGGTAATAACTTCAGCTTCTGTTAATTGTCATACGTCGGGTTTTCCCGAAATCGATGCCAACCGTAGATCTGAGAAAGCCACCATCGGACGGTGATCGGGCGGATTAGGTGCACGGGCTGTAACAGTGAGTGGGCGGGCCTTAAACAATTATATTTCTCGGCAAACGCAACAGCGGGACCCTCCATGAGACGAATGGTTTTCGATGGTTTTTATAGTTTTATTTGCAAAATATAATTCGGTCGGCCAACATTAGAAAATGGTGCAAATTGCGGAATTTGTGAGATATTTGTGTGCAAAATTTTATGAAGGTAGAACTATAGGAAAGAGGGGTCCGATGGAATTTATACAGCAAAAACCGAAAAACTAGCTCCCGACCTTAGGATGAGGCAAAATAAATACATTTTCATAATGTTTCCGCCCTTAGATGGTTTTAAAGGATTAAAGAGTGCTCTTCAAGGTTTCCTTTTGGGCAAAAATGGAGCAATTGGGTAGGAAAATGGATAGAGAAAAAGGTGGAACATGGGTTCTTGACCTTAACCAGGTGTTAATTCAATTCCCAGGGAGTGAACATTATGGCTATAGTGCCAAGGAGGGGATATTTATACATTGTGGGGTTTATACACCATAGTGTTTATAATAATAGGGATAGTGGAGTATAGGGAGCTAAAATAGTAGAGTTAGTTATCAATGCGGAGGGAACATATGGATAAGGACCAGTATATCCAAGTTTTCTTTGAAAATGACTTGGAATAGAGAGTAGATCAAAATGAAAAGATTTTTGCACAAGAAATGTGGCTTTTAAGGCCATAAGAATATGACAAAGATATAATACTTCTGTGCTCTGTATAGCTGGGGAAGGGGTGTTAGTAATGAGTGATGTACAAATGAAAACAAGGAAGTTAGTCATGCTCCAGTGTGTTGCTTTTATTGTAGATGTTTCAGCAACTTTGGTCTTGAAAGAGACACCACTTCTGCAACCCCATCTACCTACCCAACTAGTTCTCCTAACATTTTATTCCTTCTTAGAGGGTGCACTTGGACTTGCAAACCCTTTGTGTGCCCTTTTCTTTTCCATTGGCTTTTTTTCTTTCATTTCCTATCTAATACTACCCTTATTCCTTCCAAGGCCCCAGATTAAACAGTTGGGCACCTTAGTTTCTCTACCTGGTTACTGATCTGCCAAGATTAAACAGTTTGGACAGATTTCTTTCTTTATTCTACAACATAAATTGAAAACATGGCATGATCCAGATTAGACTGTTGGGTCATCCATAAACTTTTTGTGAAAATGCAGACCTATATACACCTTCTTTTCTTGTAAATATGGAACCTTTGTGGCAACAAAGAATGGATCATATTTGGCACTCATTTTGCCAATCATGAAATATGAAACCTATTGGTATAGGTATCCAATAAGAAGTACTATAAGGTATCATCTTAGAGGAGCCCAAGCTTCAGAAAAAATTGTAAGAAATGACCAAAAAGGAGTTAGAAAAAATAGTGATGAAGGGTAATTTGACCCAACAAAACTACTATAGTAGATTTCATGGGATCCTCCAACAAGTCTCAAATTTTAGAAGCAACTAGGAAAGAAAGGGAATTTTTATTGAGATGTCCACATAGAAGATGTTGGGAAAACATGAAAAAGTAAAGTGACAAACTCAATAGGAGTAAGGTATGGCTTGATCAATAAATCTGATAGGAGCATCCCCAACAAGAATTACTAAAGGTTAGTCAAGTCAAAGAGAGAAACAGAGGATGGGATAATGACATGCACTAGTTGACTTGAAATATAACTCCCCACTAATTGAAGGAATAAGAATAGAAGAAGAAAATAGTAAAAATAGTGCAGTAATGGATAGGGGGATTCGAGCCTATGGGATTCAAATCTAGGATGTTTCATTGGAACATAAAGACTCATTCGACGTAGAAAAGATATAATCAATAAAGAAGAACTACATGATTCATATGCAATAAAGAACCTACCTCATGAACCAAAATTATGGAAACAACAACAATAGTCACAAAATGTTAATCAAATGGTGTTCCACAGTTGTCAGGACATCCTAACAAGTCCAGTTGAAGGATAGCATAAGAACACATAAGAACATACACAATTATGAATCAATGAAATTGAAGGGCCATTTTACCTCAACACAATAACTTAAACCAACTCGACTAGCATATTATCTAAAAGATCTATTGAATATTTAGGTATTTCAATTATTTCATCTTGTCTCTAGAGTAACTTCTATCAGGTCGAAGAGAATGAGGAAGTATATTATCATGCTATGAAAAAAGAAAGAAAAGTAAGGTGTCTAGAAAAATTGCACAAGTTTAGTTATGCATAAACTACAACTAGCTTTCTTAAGAAAAAGTGAGCACTGATTGGACTCAATGCAATGCCTAGTTCATCAACTTGTTGTTGAAAATTTCCAAATGAGAGAATAGGTAGAGAAATCATAACAATAGAATAAGAAAAAAAAGGCATATCATCTATCCTGTATACTTGAGTAGGAAATTTCCATATTTAAAGAGCTAAAGAATAAACTACGAGAAACAATGGATAGGCTAGATACTCTTAATGTTATCCTTAATTAATATATGACAAATTTTATAGTCACCTACAATGGATTTAAGATTCATAAGGTACTTAATAAGGAGTTGTTGCAGAAGAAGAATTGCATGTTTGATCCTCAGGAGTTATCATCCCTACTACTTGGTTTCAATTTGATTTCCTTCTACATTGGGTACTTATTGGTTTGGACAATGACTATTGTATGTCTTTTTTTGATAAGCTAAGCATGCAATGCCTTCTAGGTTTATAATAAACAATCCTTACATGGGGATATATTTAATTTTCTATGAGTTCATCACCTCCAATTTTATCATAAATTCCCCTTTTAAATAGGTTAGAATTCTTGCATTCTGTCATTCAATATAAATAATAGCCCATAGGTGCACCCATCATTGTAATTATCACACAAATCTCATAGGCTTACACACAACCAAGAATGGTAGTTGAGCCAAAATTTGAATTGTCCTCTCGTACCAAATTTTGTCAGGTCCAGTTGGGACATCATACCAGAGAGAGTCACAAACTATTGTTGGGAAATTTTTCGTTATCAATAGGTATGGGAATTATGGAATAGAGGTCCATAATAAGGTTGAGACCAAAAAAGCTGGTCATTTAAGTCCTCAAGATGGATCCTAAATCTTTTCTATAGAAATTTTCAAGGTGGGATAAGTAGTAAAAATGACACATAAACTTGATTCCTCCAAATATTCCGCTCTAAAATATGGCTGAAAAATAATATATTAATCCAACCACAATTATTTATACTTTACATAGCTTCCTCTTGGATCGTATCTAACAGCATATGAACAAATTGATTTACCTAGAACATCTAAGTAAAATGCCCACTTAGATTTCTTAGAAGAACATAATTAGCCATCCTCAAAATACTCCACCTCCTCAAGTTAGAAAATAATGTTAAGGGATGGAAAAATTAATTTCAATCATAAAACACCAATACAATTTTTGCTACTTATTTTTATCAATAAATATAATTCTATTAATGAAACATGACTATGTAATAAAAAAAATTTAATGCTCAAAAATAGTTTTATGAAAAAGTTCTATCACCTAAGTAGAACATATAGACCAAGTAGATACTAAATATGAGGCTTTTGTAATAGGTACAACTTAACCTGCACCAATCATTATGATATTCTAATAGTTTGAGTTAATTTGATTGTCCCTCTTTAATCCATCCATCGCTACAACACATGAACTCTTGAAGCCTAAGGTTTTCATATAATGAAAAGGCTTGTTTAATCTAATCCCTCTACTCTAGAACTTCTCACATCGACACATTGTCAAGATATTTTGTGTGAACTAAAGATAATTTGTGATCCCATCTTTAGTACCATGATTTAAATATTGCTAGCCATTCTCTACTTTATATTGTATAAACATGAGAACGATACATAAAAACTTGACTTACTAGTGACGGGTCTTCTAAAAATTCCACAACATCATAAGATGATCCATAGAAATATCACCAAAACTCAAACCATTTTAAATAGTTATCAATTTAATAATTCATTATATAGTTTAATATATGTTATTTTCTAAATAAACCATGGTTAATAATAATTTTGTTAACAATAACAAAAAATTATATCTTATATAACAGAATATGTTTGTGTGTTTTTTCGTTAGCAAAAACAAATGTCTAATCATATTTCTATTCAATTTGAAAAAAAATACACATAGCAAATACTTATAGCATTCACAAGGAATTGAGGTCATTATATTCTCGTTACAAATTTCTATCTCAATATTTAAAATTCCAACAAAAAAATTAAGAAGGCCATAGCCCTTTATAAAATTGATTGTAAACATCTAATATTTTAAATATTTATAATTAAATTATACCATGATAAAAGTTTAATTCTTTCCAATAGGAAAATGATTTACTATATCGTCACCTAGAATAGAGTACTCTCATAAATGTCTATGTAGATATGGCATTCTATTCACTCAATATTGATTATTGCAAAAAATATTTGGAGTTCTACTCTTCACCTAGCCATAGACCTTGTTGCTCCAGATATTTCAATAACAAGTCACACATGAGCCATCAATCCATTATTACGTTGTCCCTTCTTAGACTTTACCTCAATTACACAAGAAAAAGTGATGTCATCTTCTCCTTATCCTTCCTTATATAGAATACATCAATGATAAGGAACCTAACCCTATGATCCACCTATCATTATATAATTTTTCCTTCTTTCTTAACGTTTTCCTTTCACATAAACCTACATTATTTTTAATGTTTGATCTCTTATTACATAAGTTGCCATCACCATCATCGTGTTCGTCGTCATCATCATCATCATTTTGTATTTGCTTTCTAGTCTACTTTCAAATTTGTTTATATATTATTCTATTATTATTCTATTACTTAATATTATGTGAGATCTAAAAAACCTCTTCTCATGGGATCTAAAGCTCCCTCTCATGAGAGCACCACATCACTTTCTCCTCATCAAACTTTACATCCCTTCACACAACTATCATTCTGATGGATGGCGAGTACACGCGGTAGTTGTGGGTAGTTTTTTTGTAACCCAAAAATACCCCCATTTATGTAGTTGGCTCAAGCTTATTCCTTGATTATTTGGATACATGGTAGTAAACAGAGGGTCCAAAAATCCTGAAGTGCGACACATCCAACTTTCTCCCCGATAAATTCTCCTACAATGTAATCATGCCAAGAATACGGTTAGGACTCTGGTTCTTCAAATATACTATTGTGTTACATGCCTCAAAACAAAAATGGAGGGGTAGGCCTTGGTCATGCAACATCACCCTTGTTTCTCCCACAATGCTACAGTTCTTTCTCTTAGCCACCACATTATGTTGTGGATTGTGGGGTGTTGTGAACTCTCGTCGAATGCCTTCTTTGGCACAATTTTTTTTAAATTCATTTGACATGTACTCACCTGCATTATTTCTCCTCAGAGCCTTCACCTTCTTGCTAGTTTCTTTCTCAACTAGTGCCTTGAATTCTACAAAATTGGAGAATTTTTCATATGTCTTGTACATGAAGAAGATCCAACACTTTCATGACAAGTCATCAATAAAAATGACAATAGTTTTGTCTGCCAATGGAGGCTACCAAGAAAGATGCATAGACATTAGAGTGGATCCTTTCTAGGACTGCATGTGCTTTGTTTTCTTGATCATGTAATGTGGATTTTATGTACTTCCCCAATGTACATCCTTTGCATACATCATGCTGCTCAAGAGATCCTTTAGGGAGGTGTGTTCACTTGTTGTACAATATTCAAGGAAACATCATGCAAATGGAAATGTCTTATGTGCCAAAGTTCACTAACATCTCAACCCTGCACTTTCTCTGCCTTAGTTCTTAATGCAACAGATTCTTCCACATTTAGCTTATACAGGTTCTTCACATGAAGTCGGATCTGTTTCACTTGTCTCGTGGCTGTGTCCCAGGAATAATTTTGCTTTGCTAAATATCACATCATAACCACAGTCTTCCTAAATTGCAACAGAGATGGGATTTTTCTTTAGGCCTAGGACATACATGACATCCTTGAGCCTGAGAGGGGAGCCCAAATCCATCTGAAAGGTGACTGTATTAATACCAGTTGTGATGTACCTTCCGTAGTCCCCTAGCTTGATGTGAATTTAGGGATATTTCTCCTTCAGGTCAATGAAAAAATATCTACACCCTATCATGTGGAACGATGCACCTGAGTCCAAGTACCACACACTCCCCATCACTGTATTGGACATGCATGTGATAAGGTTAAAGTGAAGCTTGAAATGTGAATCCAAAGCTTCACCTATTGGTCCTCCTAGGTCTACTTGCTTTCCTTTTTATGTGGACACTGAATGGCATAGTTATCGTATTAATGAAAAGGAAGCATTTAATCTTTTACAAATATTTTTTCTTCCACCTTGGGTATATTCTGGGTTGGTTTGAGATTTCTTCCCTTTCCCTTCATTCCCTTTCCAACCAATGGAAATTTTTCTTCATCCTCGCCCTTGAATGAGGTCCCATCTCTGGTATTCCACCTTATTTTCTCTTGTACCAACTTAGACGATAAGGATTCCCAATTCAGTAGTTTCTCCCTTTCGTTCACTAAATCTTGATAGCTATGCCATATATTGGGAAGGCCCGAAAGGGCAATGCTTACTAAGTCATCCTCTGATACAGTAATGCCAAATCTTGCAAGATCATCATGAACTTGGGTGAACCTACTTAGATACTGCGAGATACTGTCATTCTTATGCATCTAGATATTTCAAAGTTTATCCTTGAGCGCCAGCTTCCTGTGGTCACTACTATTCTGGAACAAATTTGTCAATGCCTACCACATTGCATAAGGATTTTCTTTCCCATTGAGATTAGTGGCAATGTTGTCCCATACTCCCTCCAATATTATTCTCCTCACCTTGGCTACATGTTTCTTCCATTGAGTAGTGTTCTGGTCATTTGATTCTGCTGGTTTTGTAACATTTATCTTCATGTATACTAGTAATCCATTTTCATCGAATAACTCCTCCATGCGATCCTTCCATGTGATGAAATTAGAGTTTACTCTAGCCTCAACCCATTGAAGGTCATCTTCTTAGATATTGAGATATCCTCCTACATTGAACTACAAATTCAAATCTCCTAAGAAACAACTTTGAAAGTCGTGCTCTATTGTGAATCCTTCTCTAATACCATGGAGAAATTATGGTGTAGATTTTTAACTACCCATGAAGTTTTTTCAAAATCTCAAGACACAAACTTACTCCACTACTCTACGAAAGTTAATTCACAACTTACAACAAAAAATTGAAACATGAAATAAGAAATAACACACATGCACATAGTGCTTTTCTTGGGGAAAGAGATCTGCTAAAAACTCCAATGCCTGCTTGCATTAATATGGTGAATAGAGATGTATTACAATTGCTTTACTTAATTGAGCATAACCTATAAGTGAATAACTTATCTCTCTGCTCACTTAGAAGCTCTAGCCCAAACTTAGTCAATTTCTGCCTCTGCTTGAGCCCTTATTTCCTTATGCAATTCCTTGAGAAATTAGACCCCTATTATTTGGGAATTTTTCCAAAATGGCTTGCGTAATTCCTAAGGCTGATCATCTTATTTCATGCAACATTTGTATGCCCAAGACTAGTCTACAAATGATGGTACACTGCCTTGGAATCTCCACCACAGCTGGGGAACTCGAATTTTTTGCATGCACTAGCAATTTTGGGTTGATTGATCAGTTAACTAGATGATCATTGAGTTTCAATGAAGTCTCACTGCTTAACTGACCTTCCACTAGTTCCTCCAACAATTAGCACTAGTTTAACTGAAAACATATTGAGATAACTGACTTTGATTGCTACAAATTAGCAATCCCACATGCTTATTTGAATTATAACTCCTCCAACTCAGATTTATTGAGTAAACTGGGTGACATAAGCCATGTCATACAAGTTATTTTCATCCAAGTTGTCTGTTGATGTGGGAATTCAAAATTTCTCAGTTTAATCAAGGGAAAAATCAAATTAAGAATTTCTTGTTGCATTTTTCAACAATCCTTCAGGTGAATCTAATCCATGTTGCCAATGACAGTCAGGAGTTCCAACAGAACAATGTGTTGATAATAACAACTAGTGGATAGAAGTAGCGTTCAAAATAAATGAAACAGTCAAAATGCACATGTTAAAACATAATCGATGGAAACCCCAAAAAGTACTCCAACTATGTTACTACCTATCCTCGTTCAGCGAAAGTGCCTCTATCGCTCCTCTCATGAAGCACACCTCTGTTGTCACACTCCATCACCCTAAATCTCATCAGTTGTTATCGACCTCCATTACTCCACTTCCTGAAGAACCCATCAACAACGTAAGGACAAACACCTAATCCTTTTCCTTTTTCCTTTTTTAGTAGCACATCGTATTGAATATTTTAAGAGAAAAGATTTATTTTGTCTCAAAAAATTGTCTTAAATATCCCCCTTTGTGTAGTATTGTTGAATGCAATGACAAACAAGTTGTCTCTAATCGTATGAAGAGAGATCAAAGGCACAAAAGAGGAATTGATGTCGAGAAAATCTTGCTAGGAAAAGATGTTTCATTCTTTAGAGTCGGTTACCCCTACAAAATGAACAACCCAACAAATTGTTGTCTTTATATAAGATAACATGAATGGTAAGTGAAATAGTAACCTCGGTATAGGCACCGGACAGTAGTAACCTGCATTCTAGCGAACTTTTGTAGTTGTTAGATAATATTGTCTTAAATTGATAAAATTTTTCTTTATATAAGATAACGCGAATGGTAAGTGAAATAGTAGCCTCGGTATAGGCACATGACAATAGTAGCTTGCAAGCTGACAGACTTTTGTAGTTGTTAGATAATATTGTCTTAAATTCATATGTTCTTGTCTTAATTGTTAATTGTCTTAAATGAGTTTTGTGTTAAGTCATCATTGTCTTAAATATAACTTGGTCTAAAATATTTTTTTGCTCAAAGTGTTTTTGTCTTGAATATGAAGTTATCTTATTAATAATTTTTTTGTGTCTTAAATATAAAATTTTGTTTTAAAATAATTTTGTGTCACACTATTTTTGTTTTAAATTTAAAGTTGATTCCTAAAATATTTTGTCTTTAAAATAGAAAATTTTCTCTTTCTTAAAATATTTTTGTCTTTAAAATATAAAATTTGTCTTTAAAATAAAATAACTAAAAAACATAATATTTTAAAGAAAAAAAAATCTTTACCCAAAAAAAAATGTCTTAAAAAAATGAAAAAAATGTCTTTAAAAAAAAGACAACAATGCAAATAACTAAAAACATAATATTTTAAAGAAAAAAAATCTTTTACCCAAAAAAAAAATGTCTTAAAAAAATGAAAAAAATGTCTTTAAAAAAAGACAACAATGCAAATGAAACAATGGTAGAAATTCATTGATACAATAAGTTTGTTTCTAGTTTCTAAACAAGATTATCTTATACTAAGGAAGAATATGCTCTTTTTATTTCCTATCTTTGCTTGTGTAGCCAAGCCACATTATCTTTCTATGTATGAGCTGATGTTTTTAAACAAGATTGTCTCATGAATTGATTTCTCTTAACGTGTAAGTTGCATTCAAGGATTATATATATATATATATATATATATATATATATATATATATACACGTATTGGAGCAAGTGAAGGGTTAGAAAAGCAAATGTAAAACTTCAACATAATATAATAATATTGATATAATAGGTCACCAATAAAATAATTAGATATTTTAATTGAGTTCTATATTATTATATCGACTTCAATATTTTCTAAATTTTTATTAATTACTCTCCAAATATTATAGATTTATTTAATTGTCTCATGTACGTGTATAATTATTTAATTGATTCATGTACATGTATATAATCAATAAAATGAATTAATGCACATGGAACGTGACAACGATGTATACCAAATTCGGTCGTATTACCGAAAAAAGCGAAAATTCAACTATTCGATTCGTTTTAATTCGTCTAGTGGAAGCTCGGGAAGCATATACCAAGAATATAACATAATATATTTATAATTATTATAAATGTTTAAATATTGGATTTTCGCATTGTATTATATAAAATATCAATTTTGAGATTTACCTGTGTTAAGTAAGCCATTCATTTATGACTATTTCTATGAGAGGTAGTTGTAACTTATTAATTTTTCATAATTTTTTTGAACCTTAACAAATGATATCTAATATAATGCACTCCGAAAATCCCTATACTTAAATTCAAAAGAGTGTAGCCAACTCTACTTGAATGGTTCATGAGGCAGAATACTTGCTAAGGTTTTGCAAATGGGTTAGCAAGCTAAGTGGGCTTGACTGTGGGGAAAACTCCAGAGTTAAGCGCGCTTGAGCTAGAGGCAATCTGGGATGGGTAACCTCATTAGTTTCAATCCCACTTCTTCACCCCTATGAGCATAACCCGAAGCAATGAGTGCTTAGTGGACAATTAAAAAAAAATCATAAGAAAGAAGTGATAATTGATGCTATGTGATTCATTTCATTAGTTTCAATCCCACTTCTTCACCCCTATGAGCATAACCCGATGCAATGAGTGCTTAGTGGACAATTAAAAAAAAATCATAAGAAATTAGTCAGTTACGACTACCTCTCATGGAAATGGTCATAGATGAATGACCTACTTAACGCAGTTGCATCCCAAAAAATGATATCTAATATTATAAATGTATAGCACCCCTTTGCTCTTCAGAAATCTCTTCCAAACCCATGAAATGACATACAGTTAAGTTAATAACTATTAATGCTGCAGTTGAATTCCAAAAAATTATATCTAATATTATAAATGTGTAGCACCCCTTTACTCTTCAGAAATCCCTTCCGGGGACACATGAAATGAGTTACTAACCATTAATGTTATTATAAATGTGTAGCACCCCTTTACTCTTCAGAAATCCCTTCCGGGGACACATGAAATGAGTTACTAACCATTAATGTTATTGTTTTTAATGAGATTTTGTACAAAAATATCCTCAGTAAATTTTAATGAAATCTGTAATATAATTTATATGATATATATAATAAGCTCTTTAGAGAATGAGCATTTGTAAAACATAGTTAAAAAAGGTATTATAAGTCATTTTTAACATGTTAATGTATTAAATTTAAATGGAAATATTTTAGTTATGAATTTTTTTTTGAAAATTGTATATTTTTTTTGAGTTGGATTTTCTTAATTGAGATATTTTAGTAAGTATAAAACCATAAAAGTTTATTTATAGTGTTAAACATAATAATAAAAGTTATTAATGGTTTTAAATTAGAATTTGGTTTGGTCTGTTAATGTGAAATTTATATTATTCATTATCATGTAAAATGGGTTTAGAAATTAAGTTTATAATGTAAATGAGTATTTAGATAAATATAAAAACTCTCGCAACTTATTATTTTAATCGTAAAGCTACACCTAAAACAATTGTTAAAAAGTTTGACATTTTCAATATCATAATTTTGTTTATTTTTTATTTTTAAGTATTAAAATAACAATATATTTCAATATAGGCACATGTGTGTTATGTGCTTGTTCCATACGCATATCTAACTTAAACACGCATTGTGAACGTGAAAAGAAGGGCTTTAGTGGATGCTTGCTTGAAGTCAATGAAGGTTATATTTAAGGGATAGTAAGGGTACGATCAAAGGGTTTAGGAACCTCAGTTTTTATGGTTAATTTTGTAGTGGTCGATTTGTTTATTAAACCAAACGGGATTTTTAGTATTTTTTATTCAAATTCAGTGATATAATCTTGCTTCAGATTTTCATTTTTTTTAAGTTGTTTTAAATTTTTAAAATAATTTAGTTAAAAAAGAAAAAATAGTAAATAGTAAATTATTCGTATATTTTTTGAATTTTGGTTTTTGTGATCTATATTATATTATGACGAGGTTTTAGGTAGAAATCATATAAAAGAAAATTTTGACGACCTGATTCTAACCAGCTAATATGGTTCATCACCAACATTTGAGTCTCTTTTTGCTGCTTTCCAATGACTTTCATGACCCAAACAATAATGCAATTCACCAAGATCTTTCATTTCAAATACATGTGACAACTGATTTTAATTTCTTCAATCAACTTGAGTGCATTGCCTGCTATGATAAGATCATCAACATACAAAGATATCAACGCAATATTCTCATCTTCATCTCTCTTGATGTACGCGTTAGGATCACTTTTGCTTCTCACCAAACCTTTGTCATACAAGAATGAATCAATTTTCACATACCAAGATCTTAGTGCTTGTTTCAAACCATACAAAGCTTTCTTTAACATGCAAACAAGATGCTCCTATCCCTGCTTTACGAACCTTTCAGGTTGAACCAAATAAACTTCTTATTTTAATTCACCATTCAAGAAAGCAGATTTGACATCTAAGTCATGTATTTTCCAAATTTTTTTTGTAGATAATGAAATCATGATTTAATTGTATTGAGTTTAGCTACAAGTGCAAAAGTATCTTCATAATCAATGCCCTTTTTTTGTGAATAGCCTTTTGCAACCAATCTAGCTTTATACTTATCAATACTACCATCATCGTTAAGCTTTGGTTTGAACAACCATTTGCATCCTATGGGAACTTTATCTTTGGGAAATTCTGTTTATTCCCATGTGTCGTTCTTCATTATGGAGCTATACTCCTTATTCATTACATCTCTCAATTATTTATATTCTTTAGCTTCTTCATAACTTGAGGGTTCTACAACATTCATTACATGAGACATTAATTCATAATCTTTATACCTTATAGGTGGTTGAATTTGACGTGATGACCTCCTTATAGTTTTACTGTTTTCATCCTTCTTCGTGCTTTGTGAAGTCTCTTGTTCTCTTCCTGGAGTGTCATGACTGCTGGATGCTTCCTGCTCTTGAACCTGTACCTGTTCTTGTACATGTTGTTGTACTTGTTCTTGTTCTTGTTCACAACATGCTTCTATTTTGACATAATCATCAATATCATGCCATACACCTGTGTTATTAATTTTATCACCTTCATCTACATTTCCATGAAACACCACATCCCTACTTGCAAGCAATCTATCTGAAGTAGGATCAAACAACTTGTATGCATTTTGATTATCACAATAACCAATCAATATGCACTTAATTGATTTTGCATCAAGTTTTCTTCTTTCATCTTTTGGAATATGTGCAAGTGCCTTGCATCCAAAAACTCTAAAATGATTCAATTTTTGTTTATATCCATAAAATGCTTCAAAAAGTGTTTTCAGTTTCAAATTTTGGTTGGACTCCTATTTTTCAAATAAACAATAGTATTAATGGCTTCACCCCAAAAAACATTAGAGATATTTGTACCTTGAAGCATACTCCGTGCACATTCCACTAGTGTTATATTTTTCCTCTCAGCGACTCCATTTTTCTCAGGTGTATGAGGCACTATAAATTGTTGTAGAACCCCATGAATTTTTCAATATTTAGTAAAAGCTCTTGATTTGTATTCCCCCCCCTGATCATATCTGAGAAGTTTGATGTATTTCCCAGTTTGTTTTTCCACCATGTTTTAGAATTCCTTAAAGTATTCAACAACATCACTTTTCTTGCATATGAAATAGACGCAAGTGTATCTAGATCTATCATCAACAAAAATAAGAAATTACAATGCTCCTCCAAGAGATCTAGTTTGCATAGGTCCACATAGATCAGTATGAATTAATTCAAGTATTCATCTTTGACTTTTTTTCTTCATGTATAGGAAATTCCTCTCTATGTTACTTGCCAAATGCACATGCTTCACATTCAACATGATTATTCTTCATAACATGAAGACCTTCAACCATTTTTTTTATTTGAAGTAACATTAAATTATTGTGATTTAAATGACCATAGCTTTGATGCCATAACTTTTTTGTTGACATTGTTGTAGTCTTGTAGATGCCAATGCTTGATGCCATGTCCTAGTCACATTCAGCTTATACAAGCCTCCAACTCGAGTACCTGTGGCAATAACCTTGTAGCGATCTTGGATATCCTTAACAACAAATTGTGATTTGACAAATTCCACGTTTAGATGTTGATCAACAATAGTAGAAACAAAAATTAAATTCTTTTTTATACCAGGAGCATACATCACATCATAGATCTGTTTCTCTTTTCCATTAGGTAACATCACACCTATTACGCCATATCCTTGAACTTGAAGGGATCTGTTAATTCCTAGATAAACACATGTTCCATCAATGTTCTCATGATATTCATCAAACCAATCCGTATTACAAGACATATGGAATGATGCACTAGAATCAATGAACTAAGCATTCACATCATCAGTGTCAACAGACAATGTAGCATTAAAAACAAATAATTTGATATTTTTAAATCCATCATTGATTGAGGTGTGTTTTTCCACAAAATTCCCTTTATGCCTTATGTTTATCTGTGTAGATTCATTATATTTCCTTTTATAGCAATCTTCAGCATGATGTCCAAGTTTGCCACAATAATAACAATCATCATTTCTTTTATCATGAACTGGAAATTTAGATTGTGCTATACCTTTTTGCTTTTCTTGAAACTTTCATCCTTTTCTTTTGTCCCATGGCTTTCCTTTGTATGGTTTCTTACCCTTGGCTACCAATGCCAAATCTGAATTGTTTGAGGCCAAATTGAAGTTATTCATCCTCTCTTCCTCTTGTAGAAGAATACCTGTCCGTTCATTGAAAGTAGAAGTCTTCTCTCTAGCTAATAGACTTGAAACAAAAATTTGATAATCTTGCACTAAACCATTTAAAGTGATCGTGACCAAGTTATTGTTGGACGCCTTTTCACCAATGTCTCCTAACTTATCACTCAGCTCTTTGACACGGGAAATGAAATTGCTTATATTTTCATTGGCCTCCATTTTAATTGACAAAAGCTTGGTCTTCAAGAACAAAATCTATTTTGTATTAGATGTTTCATACAAGCTTTTGAGAACATCCCATGTTTCTTTGGATGTTTTACAATCCCTAATATGAGGAATGATGTTGTCCTTAACTGACATTCATAGCAACATATTTGCTTTTGTTTCCTTTTTTCCCAATCTAGAATAGTTGCAGCAGTAGTGAGTTTGGACTCTGCCCCACTCACTATGGGCCACAAATTATTTCCCTCTAAAACTGTTAATACCTTGAATTTCCAATTTGCATAATTTCCTCCATCAAGTCTTGTGGACTCATTCAAATAAGTTTCAACTAGAAAATTTGACATAATGAGAAAAAAAGTTGTATCCAATCAACAAAATGCACCCAAATCCACCAGATCTACAACCAAATTCACCATATCTACATCCAAATTCAGGAGATTCAGAACCAAATGCACAGGATCTAAAAAACAAGACTTAATCTTGCTTCCAATAGAAAAACAAATCCAAAATTACTTCTTATTTCTCTTTTTTACCAAACTCTATTTCCAAAACTATAATTCCTTTTTTTTAATCAAATACACCCAATTTTTAACTTCCACTCAAAATAAAATATTTAACTCCTTGTATCTCATAAAAAAAATTCAAAAAAAAAGTTTTAATTCCTTATTTCTCCATTAAATACCTTTCCTTCAAACACACCATGGGTTGACCGACGAGTTCCAAAATGAGTATACAGTTGATCTATATGTCACTGGCCTGGAACCGAGTTGTTATAGGGAACCTGTGCCATACCTCCCACCTACAAATTTAGATTGCACACAATGGTTGCAGATAGCCAACGAGAACCGAAGCTTGATTTTATGCAACGACTGCAGAAACCCGACACTTCAACGACCAAAAAACATAAAAAACTTGGGAGCAACACGGTAACAACAAGATCTCACTGCCCTCACTGATCTGAGCCCTATTTCTCTCAGATCTGAAGACACGGTAACCACAAGATCTCACCGCCCTCACTGATCTGAGCCCTATTTCTCTCAGATCTGAAGTCTTACTAGATCTCTCTCTTTTTCGCTCTAATAGAATATTAAAAAATAGAGGAATGCACAAGAAGGAAGTCAAATCTCATTGCTCAAATTGCTTGGAAAACCAGTACGTTATATAAGCATACAAAAACAACTTCTAAAACAATTTACATCCAAATAATTAGGGCCATCAACTCACAACATAAACTACAAAGATATAACTCATGATAAATAGACTCAAACAATAACTACGAGAATACAATTTATCAACTCTATATAAATATATCATTTCTACATTATTCCAACAAAATTTGAGACCTATATGAAATAAAAAACCTCAACCTCTTGTCATGTTAATACTATACTTTAGATTAGAACATTGTAAGGTACGTATGATTGGAAATATTGCATGGACCAAAGCTTTTACTTTAGATTACAACAGTGTAAGGTACTTATAATTGGAAATATTGCATGAACCAAAGCTTTAGTCATGAACAGGAATATGTGGGGAAGTGGCCAACTTCATTTGTGGTGAAAAGAAGAAACTACATTTTAAGAACATCGCATTCCATTACCATTTGGAAATTCCGGTTGGGCAACCAGTGCTTCTAGCGGACAACTTGACGCAGCTATGGAAGGACACATTTCCAATTATAGAACGTTCGTACAACCCATCATGGTAGGGCGATTACTGCGGGCAGCAATGTCTGTTGTGAGGGAATTATTTGTTTCCCATAGGGGAAGGAAACCAAAACACAGAAGGTATATCTAGTCTTCCTCTACGCAATAAAACAAAGAAACAATTTTCCGTTTAGAAGGGAAATTATTTTTGGTGGAAACAAAAATATTTATATTTATATCCATCGAAGAAAAAGAAATGGACAGCACTTGAATTTAAGTATTTTTAGTGAGGAAAGTATACCAAAACACAAAATTTATCATGTAGTCTTACTTTTATTATTCAATAAAACAAACTAGCAAAAGCCTGTGAGACAGTGGCGTCTCTGACCGAATAAAACAAACTCACAAAAGCCTGTGGGAGATTACTTGTGGTCAAAATACCAAAACAAATACATATATGTTATGCACTTAATATGTGAAGATAAATCTTTCCCTGGGTTCTGTTTTTTCATTCCATATGCATCATAGAAAAACAAACAGAGAGCGAGTGAATTAAACTATTTCCCCTCTATATAGACTAGTTACAAGTATTTTCTAGTAGATTTATAAATCTAGAAATATACTTCTTATTATACCTGCCGAGCAGGTATAACCCATTAGTTTTTTAATTGATCTCATACAAAAAAGTTACGCTTTAGCAATAGTTTAGCTTTAATCTTTTTATTATTATTATTTAAATATATTGTATTGGTTGATATTGTTCGTATCTTATTTCTCAAGAGAGGCAGGTATAACCCACTAGTTTTTTAATTGATCTGATAAAAAAAATTATGCTTTAGCAATAGCTTAGTTTTAATTTTTTATTATTATTATTTAAATATATTGTATTGGTTGACATTGTTCATATCTTATTTCTCAAAATAGTCTGTGCCATTGGTACTATTTCATATCAAATTCCATTACTCACCACAGTACTATTGATAATCTTAATGATCTTGCAAATTCAAATTATTTTATATCAAATTCCATTATTCACTACAGTACCATTGATGATTTTAATGATCTTGCAAGTTCGGATTATTTCATATCAAATTCCATTATTCACTGCAGTACCATTGATGATCTTAATGATCTTGCAAGTTTAAATTCATTAACATTAACCAGATAAAAAAGACATTTATGATAGGGAAGTATCTTGAGAGCATCCTAGTAAACTACATCACAAATTACACTGAAGGCTTTACCTTTGTAACTGAGATGCAAGATCATCACAAATTACATTGAAGGCTTTACCTTGGTAACTGAGATGCAAGATCGCGCACCTTCTACGTAGAACGGTAGTAATACCTGAGGATGTGTTATAAATTGACTGTTTAATGCTACATAAAATTATGTTCACAAAATTTTAGATCTTGCTTTTTTATTCTTTAAATATAGACTATTAGAGAAAAAATAAAATAAATTTTTACTCTATGTTCAGGTATTATTTTATTTTTATAATGATTTTAAATTATTTTTTATTTAATTTATGAAAGATAAATAAATTTATTATATAAATAAATCTATATTATTTAAATACATTTATTATACAATTTTAATATGTTTTATATTTTAATATATAAATATTTATCTTATTTTTTATTTTATAAATTTTGTCTTTTATTACAAGATAAGTATTATTATTATTGATTGCCAATTAAATTTTTAAGAGTTTTAATTTTATTATTATTAATAGATAGTAAATTTAACTACAACTAGATATTTTTATAAATTTTTATTAATATTTACCAATCATAATTGAAAAAAAAAATGAAATTTATAATTTTTTTTTTTTTTTTCAGTTATCCACCACACAATACATACCTACAAACCCAAGATGTAACACCAGATGTCTTGGCCATCCAAATTCATAATTTTAAATCCCAACTCTTCGCGTGATTTTCATAAGCCAATAGTATCATGTGCATTGTTAGCATACTTTTTGTTATTTTTAATAAGTTTTCATGTCCATTTTATTAATGATAAATGAGAAAATAAAAATAAAAAACTATTATAACTTTTTAATGATTTAATTTTAAAAATATAAAATTGAAAAAAATAAATTGAAATAAAGTTTAAAGAGAATTAATCAATAATCATAATAAATATATTTTATTTTTAATTTATATTTTTTAATTATTCATCTATTTAAAATATGTTTTATGGATCATCATTTCACCTTGCAATTATTACACTTATATACACTTATATAATTTCAACAATAAGAATATATATCCAAAGTCTATATCTAACAAAAACTATTGGACATGTTTAACTATTGCACATGCATATATGCAAAAACATATTTTTAATCCAAACTAATAAACATCAAAAAATACATGTTATAATTATTACATTTATATACCTATTAAAATAGGCATGTATATCAAATCTATTTCTAACACAAACTATTAAACATGAACAAACACATGTTTATAGTATTGGTAATTAATATTTAATCTCTATTATATTATTATTATATACCAAAACATTTTAAAGTTATTGAATCAAATTAATGAATTAACTAGAGAATATTTTTTCGATACTTTATCGCTTTTGAACATGAGCAAGAAATTTTAACCTCCGTGAATACTAAGGTTTGAAATATTTTTCTATTGTGGGTAACAATTTGAGTAGGATTATAAACTTCAAAGATAATGGAATATAACTATTGATGAAACTTTTATGTCTTTATTATTTTTACTTTAATTTAGCTATATTTAAACTAAGTTGAATGGATTATCTACTATGTAGCATCACTTGAGCACATTTTTATTAAAAAAAATCATTCACTAAGAGAAGTAAGCATAAAAGAACAAAGATAATACATAATAAATGCATCAAAGACTACTACATTCTTTTGCATAAATGCAATTGGCTTGATGCAAGATGAGATATATACAATTTTAGTTCGTTATTGTTTTTTACTTTAATTTAGTTATATTTAAACTAAGTGACAAGTACTAGCTACTAAGTAGGACTTGTTGAATATAAGAGTATTTTGTTGAACTAGTTATAAGTAAATTTCCAAATCAATAACATTATGTTGTGTAGGTGATTGGTATCACGTTTTGGTAATTAGTTCACGTTTATAAAATATTCAGAGGATTCATTATTGAATGAAGGTCTTAAATACTTTAATGCCTTGTTGACATTATTTGTTATACTAAAATCCTTGGACATTATTAAACATCTAATCAATAGCATTACATTGAGTAAACCATTAGTCATATCTTTAATGCAAGTTAATCCAATTGAATGATTTTTAAAAGTGTAGTTATTAATCCAACCAAATATCATTAAGGAGGGGAAGAATATGGAAGAAATGTGTAGCTCCCAGGTGAGGCTAGATCAATCTGAGACTGCATACTTAGAAACCTTAGTTCATTCAACCAAAAACATGTAGATTTATAGGATTAGAAATATGTTGAGGAGTTTGAACAACTTCAAACATAGGAACTAAAAACTAAATAAAACTCATAATCTCAACAAAACACGACATATCCCTAATAATAATATCATTTATAATAGTCTCTATTTCTCTGTTATTCCAAGATTCCCCTTTAATGGAGAAATTCACCCAAAGTCATGTTTTTCCTTGCTTGTCTCATCATAGGCCTCTTTATATGGTTTGTCTTGATTATTGGTGATAGATAACTCTCGAGGGAGTGCAAGCTTACCCGAAGTATTACTAGCATGGAAATGTTTCCACCTACGTATGGTTTTATCTAATTCCATGTGCTCCTTGTGAGCCACCCCATTAAGGTCCATTGTCCTTGTTACACAGAATCTATGACTGTGGACATAACTCTCTTTCTCACGTCTTCCCTAAGCCTAGTGGACTGACCTAGAACAAGAAAAAGCAAAGGGAAAATTTTCTTCCTTAAAGTAATTGAATGATGGGACAAAGACTACCTGGAATCCGTCGTAAGCTTCACTCCTTTCTCAGCTTGTACACTCCAATCCTAGCTTCAATTGCTATAATTAGAACCTGCACAATTAAACAAGACAAGCTAAAAATCTATGACATCTATGTAGCATATTTCAATCACTTCATTTAATAGATAAACATGGCATTCAAATACATGAAATTATAACATCATATATAGGAAAACAATCTACCCTTTGTATTAATAGAAATGGATAGAGTTACAACCAAAAATAGGAATTGATCTTGTAGAAGAGTTGCCCAAGTTTACTTGTCCTTTTCTTGCCATAAAGTATGCCTCTATGTCACCCTAATGCATGGAATAATGGCTCTCAAAGCAACAAAATGAGGGTAGAATCAATATCTAAAAGCTAACCCCTTACCCATGGATGGCTCTAAATATATAGATGAGGGAGGTAGTTCAATAATTATGATCCTTTTACCAATCTAGGCTTGAGATCTACTTGAGATGGGAAGATGAGCTCAAAGGATAAGAGGTGAAAACTCCAAGGTAGGATAATATAGGATTTGAGACTCTTGTCCAAGGTAAATGCACCAAACAATCTTAGGAACCTTTTGGAAGGGGCAGCTTTGAGATTCCTTTTATTTTTCCTGAATTTTTGAAATTACTGCACCCTCCATTAAGGGACAACCTATTGGTGATTAGCCCAGGTGCGGAGTAGGTCAATCTGGTGGTCAACGCTAGTCCCTAAAGGGCGAGGGTGCATTGGGCCTTAAAAAAAGGAAAATCAGCAGTCAAAAGCACAAACTCAGGGATAAATTAGAGCCATCCTTAGGGCTTTGTGTAGGGAAAATGGCAATATGTGAAATAGTCTCGTTTGAAGGCCTATTAACCAGATGCAACAAAATGGTCAATAACAATTTTTCCACTGTAGCAAAAAGTAAGAAATGACAACTAATGACTCAAGTGCTTTACCTTGTGACAAGTCAGCGTTAAAAAAAACTGATCAAGAGCACCATCTGTTACAATACATTTAGGTCATGATATATTTTCTAAGGGAGGCGCATTCATTCTCAACACATAAGCTAACATTACATGTACAATGACCAAAATGCATGTCCATGAATGACTAACGATGGACCCATGACTGGATGACTGTATGTATGATCATAGCCATCATACTTTGTGATCTTGTATTATTATTGAAATCGTAGCAGGATGGATGAAACTAGATCTGGGGTCTTTTATCTTGTTCACATGACCGATGTACAAGTCTAACCATGTGAATTAGTGAGCTGAAGTCAAACATGGTAGACACCATCTAATTATTGACCAATTATGTAAGTCATTAACAGATGCGAGAGAAACCATTGATGCTATTAATGACTCTCAATGTACTCTAATACAATCTGTATGGTGTGAACGAATGAGTTGATGTTGAACACCACACAAAATATTTTGGTCGAAGAACAATGATGTAAACCTATCGCTGAGAGCGACGAAACTTTTCATTGATGTGTGTAAGCTTGAAGGTACCAAAGGGATGTTTCTAAGTCAACTTCCTAGACAATGAGATGATGTTGAAAGGAAGAAACACATCATAAGAGGGTATTGAAGTATCCCCAATAAACGACATCAAACAGGTATGATGATTTGACATAGAATGATCAGAATGATATTGTTATGGAACAGGATGAATAACTTCAGACATGAAATCAAGGCTTAAGAGTGTTGTAGCATATATTGACTAAATGACTTCTCTTGAACATAATGATGACATTGAAATGAATTTGGAAACATTGACCCAAAACCAAAAGGGATGGTTTGAAAAGGTATGATAAACCAAAAGGAAATTAGATTTCCAAACCCAAAAACCATGGAGATGAAGTGGAAGAGTGTCATGTTCAAGAGCGACTCATTTCCATTAACAAGTGGAGAATCTCGTTTTCCCAATCTCCCTAACCATTACTAGTCAAGACCTCTTTATTTTTTATAGGAGGATAAACTATGTTTGATTTCTATGTTCATCCTTCGGATGAATCCCTCTAAGAATATTTAACTAACCCAAAGAATGAGTGGTTTGGTCCCATCATGATCAACGAATCCATTATTGTTTGATTTTTTACAAGTCCAATGAAGTTCAAAACTCGACACCATTTTCATGCTTACAGAGTTTGAAAATGGGGCGAAAAAGAAAACACTGAAGGTTCCTTTTTGTAGATAGTCTCTTGAGTCTGAAAAGGAAGAACATGATACTGAAGAGAACCTCTTAACCATGTTCGACTAAGGTATTCCTTTTTTGTAAGTAGTCTATATCAGTCCAGAAAAGGGTTAAATATATGAATGCATCAAATGACCTTGATCCTATGTAAGATCTAAGATATTGTGGATTGCTATAATTCTTTTAGATTCCCAGAATGAGGCAACACATTGAATTAGTTTAATAACTTGTGTGTGCATGGGATGTTTAAGTACATGCATTTAGACTAGGAGGACATATTCTCGAGATAAAGGTAGAAGACATATATTTCTTGACTGGTCTATCTAGATGAGGTGCCCCCATCTCTTTCACAAACATGAGAAGGGAAGGAGAAGAAGTCGAGGATTGTGTCACCAGTCACTACAGACGTTGAGCCCAACACCCCATCATTGGGAAAATTAACATAAAAGACGTGGTCTGATTACCTCTAAGAATAGTCCTATTCATTATTTCCATATTGGAAGCTAGCACTACATTACATGTGGCCAATAGGTCATATATGTAGTATTCTCTAGAATTCATAGAGCCAACCATCTTCAACTAGAGTGAGAGAGTGTTTGTAACAACCCCGAAATAACAACACATAATTAATTAGATTAATCAAGTGATTTATAATCAAAGAGCAATTTAACAACTAGTTAACATTAAATTACAAAAATATTAGTGAAGAGAGAGACAACTTACCTGTGGAATGCCAGTTGAATTTTGCTACCTACAACAAAGTCTTGGGGACGACTCTCCACCCAACTGTAGGCTCAGTTGCACAAAATCTTACTACAATTGGCCACCCCCAAGCCCTCAATCAACATACTACTGCCAGGGTATCCTTTGTCTCACAACACTATTCTCCCAAGAGAATGGATAGTGGAATCATGGAATGATGGAATGCCTCTCATCTTCCTCACCATCTATGAAATAGAGCAAACCTTGGAAGGGGAACCACATGCACACACTCCATGTGTCAACATGCAACTTTATTGCTTTCTTGTTTTATTATTTTGTTTTTACTTTTTGATAACTTTACTGATTTTTTACTGCTTTCTTGTTTTATTTCTATTTATATTTATTTATAGATTTAGTATTGTTATTTATTATTTTATTATTATTTATTATTTATTTACTATTGCTATTTTTTATTTTTTGTTTTATTATTTATTTTCTTGTATTTTAATATATATAATATTATTTACTATTTATTTTTATTATTATTATTATTATTATATTTATTATTAAGGGACATTACATACTTCTCCACTTTAAGGAACTTCGTCCTGAAGTTAAGTTGAATTATTTAACATTTTATTTTGTTATTTATTACTTCATCTTGCTGACACTCTCTACTGAACTAGTATAACCAATAGGCATCGAAAGTTTCACAACACCTGGGAAATCCCAAGGAATATCTGTCTTTTTTTCCGACTTTCGAAACCAGGCATAAGCCTCCTCGGTCTGTATCCTAGTCCAAGGCTGGCCCCAAGGTTCGCGCCCAACTCAGACCTCATTTGCCCCAAGGTAGGCATTCGGTACGGTACTTAATGACTCTGGACATCTCGCAAGGTTGGCCCACTCCCTCCACAACTCACTAAGGTGCACAACCCCAAGAATCGAAGTCCTTACACCCCCACCACAGTTCAGCATCCCAATCCAATAACAGGCACCTAGCCTGGAACATCAGGCACTTGGCCTCCTCAAGACAGTCCCATGGCCCTTCAAGAGCTATCCATCAAGGGCTACACAAGACAAAGGGACCACTAGCATATGTACTGTTGATTGGGTTTGTCCCCAGCCCATATGGTGTTACTTATTCTCCCTCATGCGTATGGGCTCGCACGAGATCATCAAATAAACTGGTCCTCTCGGCTCATTTGTGGAGTCCTGTCAATCATCACACCTCAACATGCAACCAAATATTAGTTATAATCATAATATCATAGAAAATAATCTGAATGCCGACTCGTGCATGTCATCATTGTTAATCACCACATTCTCATGTTATAAAATCTGTTTGCAATTACCACATGCTTCACATCATAGTATCCTCATAAGTTACAACTTCAACATATGAGCATCAAAGATATATCAAGACACCATATAATAAATGAACCACATGTCAATATACATCATATCATAACATCATGATCTTTATGCATATCATATCCATCATGAGCATTCAACATCATTATCATAACAAATAAATAAATAGCCACCACATATACATCATTAACCTCTTCATCAAAACTATATCCATTTACCACATACAATCACATCATGAAACCTCATTAATATGGTAATAATCTCAATACTTATCCAATATAGAACAACATTACGCTTTATGAATTATTATCATGAACTAATTTCATTTACTTATAAACAATGATTACTAACTATGGATTAATCTTATTCAACATCCCTTTAGGATCTATGTTATTTCACCAGTACTATGAAGGTCACGGTTTCATCAAGATACCAACTACTTAATAATCATTCCCTTTCATTCAATTAAGAAGTTTACTATTTACATGGTAGGTACAATTATTTAAGTAGATTGTTAAATTTCAATGCCTCGTCATGTCAAACCTTAATCTCCAGTCATGCATTCTTCCTTCCTTAAAGAAATTTAATGAAATTCATCATTAATATATTGTTGGTTGTATAATTATTCCATAAAACATCAATATCAAAACTAAAATTCCATGATCACTATACATGATTTTCTTATCCCTTTTAGTTCCATTCTTCTCAATTGGACATAAACATTAGGTCATCATTGTTTAACTCTTTTTGTCATGCTCATTTGCACAAGGGATGGTGGATCCTTGTTGTTTTATCCTTCACTTACTCATATTGTTGTCCACTTATCCCATCAATATTCTATGTCAAAGACACTTGATCCCCTTAGATGCACCCTTCTTCAAGTGTGGTTAAGAATTCTCCCTCTTAACTTTTGTCAAATATTGTATTTAATTTAAAATTTGAAACGCTTGGAGCCACTACTACCATTATCATCCATCATATTGGTTTTACAGGCTTGATGTGCTTTTAAAATAACTTCTTTCAGTATTAATGGCACAATTGAATATGTTGTTCTATATGAAGGCTCATGTTGTTCTATATGAAGGCTCATTATATCATCAATCATTTAATAAGTGCAGATTCATCGAGCACTCCTCTATTAGTTGATTCTAACTTCCTTTAAAATTTTATTTATGACCCTTGGATTAAATATTCAATTAAAAGTATCACTATGTAAAATCAACTTTATATTGCAAAATGTCTCAAACCATTTTATTAATCAACTAAACATATACAAAATATTTATTAATATCTCATCCTAAGTCACAAAACAGATTTCTTATTTCTATATTTTTATTTTAAAAATAAACAAAAATATATATATATATATATATATATATATATATATATATATAATATAATTTAATATCCCTTTTAATCAAAATCATCCTTTCTTATATTAAAATAAAAGTATTGGAATCTTAAAATAAATCTAATAAATATTTAAAAAATAAAACTTTACATTCACTCGAGTTTCTTTTCTTTAAACCAAAATTTCGCTTCCCTTGCCAACACTTTTCTTTATATATAAATCAATAATTAATTATTAAATAATATATAACACATATAAATTCATTATTAAATAATATAATTTTATTAATATCACTATTTGGTTTAATCAAATCTTTCTCATTTGATGAATCATTTTCATATTTCAACCTAAGAAAATTGAAACCCAAAAAAAAAATAGAAAACATATTTTTTTTCTTCGTATTTCTTAAAGATTTGCCCTCAAGCTTCAATGTAAAGTACTTTGTATTTGTCGGATTACGAGTTAAAGCTCGCACAAAAGCTCGCACAAAAGCTCGTCCAAAGTGTTGTTTATCATCAAATTCCATGGAAATAAAACATTGCATTTAACAACCAAAATATTTAGAAGAAATTTGAGGCTCAATATAAAATTATATTGGAACATATATTCAATTATTCAATTACATTGTAAATCAAGAATGGTTGGAAAATAAAATTATAAAAGGTAAACCATGGAAAAAAAGTCTCAATCATTCACCTTAATTGTAAATCTTCTTTTATCTGACTTCTTTGTATTTTTATTTATTTTTTAACTTGAAAAGCTGAAACGGATAATCCTACTCATCGTCTATTTACAACTATGCCATTATTTTTCAGTAAAGTGGAAGTGGATGAATGTAAAGTGGAAGCATACAGTCCCATAGTTCAGTTGGTTAGAACATTGGTCTCATAGCTAATCGTTGAGGAATTTTATTTTGAGGATAGAGGGCAACGAGACCATAGACGCAGAGTCCTATTTTTGAATAAGCCATCTCGTCACCTAAAATAAAATAGAACTACGGTAAGATCTTAGCAGTGAAGTGTGGTATTCGATGTTCACTGATCAAGGGTTTGTTTCTCATCAGGCACTAAATCGAATGAATTTAACTAAAACTAGCCTCTCTCGGGCTTTCACATTGAGAATTAATCTATACATTAAATTTTTTGTAAGAGTATATTTATGACCGGACTAGGCTTAAAGACCGTTATGAATTAATTAATGGTTCTCATTGTTTGGTTATAGGTCAGAACTTTCTAGGAGCTATTCATTTCCGTTTATTTCCATATGGAAAACTTTTGTTTGCACCAAATGAGCTGGACTTTTCTAGCGTTAAAACAAATTTGGGAATACCACATGTCTTCACAAAATTAGACAAAATTTATTTCTAGAAAGTGGATTTATTTCTCAAATATATTTTCTTATTGTCATCAGAAGCAAAATTATTGATGAATTTAATTAAGTATTTTTCTCAAACTTTTACCTACAGGTCACATAGAGTCGAAACCTGCTCTGATACCATATGTAACAGCTCCGAAATAACAACACATAATTAATTAGATTAATCGAGCGATTTATAATCAACGAGCAATTTAACAACTAGTTAACATTAAATTACAAAAATACGAGTGAAGAGAGAGACAAATTACATGTGTAACGCTAGTTGAACGCTAGTTGAATTTTTCTACCTACAACAAAGTTTTGGGGATAACTCTCCACCCAACCGTAGGCTCAGTTGCACAAAATCTTGCTACAATTGGCCACCCCCGAGCCCTCAATCAACGTAATACTGCAATTGTATCCTTTGTCTCACAACACTATTCTCCCAAGAGAATGGATGGTGGAATCATGGAATGATGGGATGCCTCTCATCTTCCTCACCATATATTAAATAGAGCAAACCTTGGAAGGGGAACCACATGCACACACTCCATGTGTCAACATGCAACTTTATTGCTTTCTTGTTTTATTCCTTTTTTTTTACTTTTTGATAGCTTTAGTGATTTTTTACTACTTTCTTGTTTTATTTCTATTTATATTTATTTAGAGCTTTAGTATTGTTATTTATTATTTTATTATTATTTATTATTATTTATTATTACTATTTTTTATTATTTATTTTCCTGTATTTTAATATTATATTATATTATTTACTATTTATTATTTATTATTAAGGGACATTACAGTGTTCGTTAACATGAAATAACAACTAGCTAAATTAAAAGGTGGGAGAATAAATAATTTTGGCTATGGATCAATCTTGATCTCCTTTTCTCTACAGAGGATATCATTGGTACAACCTAAAGATATATTAATCATACCCATTGATATGAGAGTTCCACAGATGAGGAGGTGGATAGATCTCATGTCCCGCCATGCAGTTCCATAGTTCATTGACCTTTACATTGTTTTTCTTCAGATGGCCACGTATGCAGCTTGTTATGGTAAATCATTATCCATACGCAGGGATGTATTTTTGGGGAGACCCAAAGCTTTCGCTTCCTAAGGGAGAGAAATGGGGTACTATGGGTAAGATATCTTGACCATTTTTTATTTTTGAGTTTTAAAACTTTTTCGTTTCTTTCATGCTTTCAAGACTAAACTATCGATTTGTACATGCATATATGGGGCCTATTCAACTTGTGGGTGTCTCATATCTCCAACGTGGAGGAGACCCACAATCGACACCAACACTAGTATAGGTTTTTGTCGTAGGACAAGAAGTACTATAGGATCTCAACATAGCAGAGACCCTTGCAAAGGTAGAGTGTCATATGGAGGGGCTGGCACATGGTATAGTTCAGACCATGGTCGACCATATTCCTATGCAATTACAATGACATACTGTTGGAGTGTCAGGTCATATCGGTTAGCTACTACACAAGATATCTCGTGCAGTGGAATTTTGTCATGAGCACTATGATTAGTCATCTAGGAGGTATACAAAGATATTTGCATGTATATTTTGGATATGATAGGTCATGTGGCCATATGTGTCTTATGCACAAATTTTGTAGAACCAAATATTTATATATAACTATCTTTTGTGTTTCCTATATTTATATTATCACTTTCAATTGATGTGATGTCTATTCAAATTATTTACATGAGTTGCAAATGTCTATCTAAAACATGATTATCCAATCCATTTGTCAATATATTTAGATTTACATAAATGTGTTGATATTGGATGTAATTAAAGCGTATTTCTGGAAGGTGAACCCTTAAGAACATGTGAAGCATAATTGGACTTATTATTAATTAAACATTACTCAATTGTAGTACTACAAGATGTCAGTCCAATTTGATGACTCTACGACAGATACCATGTGAAATAGCATCAGATAGTAGTTTGATCAGTGTGTTATACTAAGTGATGTTATTGGTAGAGTGACTAATACAAATCCCTTGTAGACTCACTAACTCACCATCTAGAGTGAACATGGGCCATGCTGGGGAAGATAGGTTCCGAGTACTATGACTGGAACCATCAGCATAACAAACGAATGGTTCCACGGATGCTGACATCTACAAACCAAACGTAAATGGGATTAACAAAAACCGAAGGAAACTCTGAAGGGACACAATGCAAACATACTCAACATACCCATATATAGTATGTACATAGTGTACTACGTAAAATCAAACATAGTATTTTTTAAGATACAACCCATTTCTAGGTTGCGATAGTGGGACTCCATCAAAATTGACTAGCACATAGGCCCCTTTTGCAAGAACATGTTTGACAATGTATGGACCTAGCCACATTCGCTCGAACTTTCTTGAACCTAATTTATTAGACTCTTTCTTGTAAAGTAGAACAAGGTCTCCTTCTAAAAAGACAAGAGGCTTGACACTATTTTCATACTGCGCCTTGATACATCTCTTATGAGCTTCATTAGCTAAAGAAGAATCACTTCGTGTCTCATCTAAGCACATCATATGTAAAATATGTTCCTATTCTACGAAAGTGGCAGGAACAAGTTATATAGTCATTTTCAATGTTGGCTCTCACATTCTATCGGAAGGATAAATTCCAAACCATAAACCCACTGAAGTAGTGTAAATCTGGTAGCACTCCCAATGGAGGTCGGTATGCCCATAAGGTAGCAAAAATAAGCAAATTCCAGGCCAATTAATGGACCCTATCATAGATTGAAACATAGTCTTAAGAGCCTTATTGATAGTCTCAACTTTTCCATTCACATTTGGATAGTAAGGAGTGGAAATTTTATCGGAAAGTCCTAGCTTGGCATTCAGTTCGAACATCATATGATTCTAGAAATGTTTTTTGTGATCCTTAACTATGGCTTGTGGAATGCGAAATCATGTGATGGCATGGTTGAAAAAGAAATATCTAGTTGTTTCGCTAGTATTGTTAAATGTAGGTATTGCCTTGACCCATTTGGTAAATTAATAAGCCGAGTGAGGGTCACATGTCATGAAATCAATACCTCATTTCGCAAAATGACCTACAACAAAAACAAGATGGATAGTTATGGGTGGAGCACGGGTCTTACAATAAAACATCTCGCATGAATGATACTTTTTATAGTGAGAATACAATCGTGAAAAATTGTGGGCCAAATGTAACCAACACGTAAGATCTTATGTTCGGTGGCATAACTAGATAAATTACTGCCACATGCCCCTGAGTGGCATTGATTAGGGACTTTCTTGACCCCCTCATGGTTGAGGCACCTTGGCAAGCCGTATCAATATTATGGCTATAGAGGGTGTCCTTCATATTGAATACGTCGCTAATTAGAGTGAGAGTTATTAGACCAGAAAGTCTTGGTCTGGAGATATATAAGGATGTCTTCATATAAAGGCCAAAATGATGAGATCAGAAACAATGACTCGTCTAGGATTGAATTTTCATACGTGGATTTAGAACCACCAGTGAGAAGGTCGCAGATCATCTCAATAAAAATGAGTGATTTCTTTGAATTTCATTTGATGAATTCTAGGTCAAACTCTTACAAGATAGCGATCCATTTTGAGTACCTGCACCTTGAAAATTGATGTGACAAAATGTACGTCATAGGGTTGCAATATGAAATGGCCATAGTTTTTTGGAGTCGTATATAGTGGAAGAACCTTTGGACAGCTCGAACAACTACCAAAGATAAATTTTCGACATGAGTGTACTTGACTTCAATATCATTAATATTCCAAATCAAGTAGTAAATGGGATGTTCAATCCCTACATCATCCTCTTCGACCAATACAATTGTGATGGTAGTAATTGTAGCGACATGTTATAAGAAATAGTCGCGCTAATAATCTAGGGGATTAATAGAGATGCCTGAATAAACATATCTTTCAAGGTATAAAACTCCTTTTGAGCAGCATCATCCCAATGGAAGGGAACCCTTTCTTTAACAGGTAAGTGGATCATTTGGTAAAGTTAGCGTAGTTAGGGACAAACCTTCATAGAAAGTTACTCTTCCCTCGGAGTCATTAGAGCTCAAGGAGGGTAGAAGGAAAATGCAAATCTATGATCACATGAACTTTCAGAGGATCAATATGGGTTCATGTTTTGAAACAAAAATATTGAGAAGTTAGCCAGAGTTAACACAAAACACACAATTTTTAGGGTTGAGTCAAATATTGTAATGCCCACATCGTAAGAAAATGGGCCTATGATGCATCGGGCGATTAGCCCAATGTTACTAGTGAGCAAAGAGATATTATAGATAAGGTTTCACAATGTGTTTGATATCATGGAATATGTAGTTCATCCCCTCTTAAATGCATCCCCGATATTCTTCAATCTAAAAGGGAGTTTTTGTTATGAAAACGTGCCTCAAGGACAAATAAATGCAATTTTAGGTTAATCCGTTAGGAGAATGTTGATTTGATTATAGATAGAAAATCTATCCATGAATGAATAGATCACACAACAAGCACAGTCATCAATAATCTAGTCGATGAACATTGTGGGATAATTATCCTTTGGACAAGCACGATTTATGTCCTGATAATCAAAAGATACACAAATTTTTCCTTGTTTCTTTATGAAAAGAATAATATTTGACACCCAATCAGTCAAAGGGACTTGATATATGAAACCAACATGTAGAATTTCTTCAACTTCATATTTAATTATGCCAACCTTCTTGGGATGTACTGAACAAAGGCACAACAAACTAGTTTAGAATTACGATACATTTTTATTTCGTGAACCATGATGTTTGGATCGATCCCTCACATTTCTTCATAATACCAGACAAAGACATCTTGAAAATCATGGAATAGAGATTTGTAAGTCTTAATCTCATCCAGTGAACAAGACACGCCAATATGTAAATTCTTGACAATGTTGATTTTAATTAAGATATCTAGAGGGATAGTCTCTTGAATATTCAATTGGCTTTCCTCTTAACCGATTTCCTGAATGGAAACAAAATTCATAGAGAGCTCAACGATATTGGGTTTGTAGGTTTTAACCCCCTACAAAAATTACCTGCATACGAATTACAAAAATAGAAAATAAACAATGAGAGCATAAAACATAAAACAAATATACACAGAGATTTTCCCCTAAATCACAAAATTAGGACTACTAGATTGATTTTTCATTATATTCCTTTCAATGTTAAAATACATATATATATATACATGTTGAACAATCCATAAACCCCATTCCAATAACCCTAGATTAGAACATAATCGTATTTACCTTCACAGGATCTACAAAATACGATGGGCAGAAAACCATTGTGCCCAAAACCATGTGTGAAAACCACGCACAAAACCATGGGCATGTCCACCCACCTAATATAGGGTGCAAAAGAAATTCCCTAGGGCATTGACCCACGCCTGGTATAGGGGGCATACCAACACCATCAAACCCCTTGACATGGGAGGTTTCCACCCCCCGTGTGACTTGCCCGCTGAACCCTGCGCAATGAAGGGAGGGTTGGTCATCCTCGCTCTAACCACCCGGCTTCACTATTGGGGATAGATGTGGAATGAATATTACACACACCCAACATTCTCCCACTTGTTGTTTTCCTTCCACAGTGAGGCACATGAGAGCTTAGTCATTGGTCCAACTCTGCAATGCCCATTATTTCTCTACACCAAGAGAACTTCTCAATGCTCACAAAATTTGTCAATGCATATGCAGTATTCTTCAATGTGTCAACCTTTACGAGAAACACCTTTTTGTCCTGAATCATATCCCTTACAAATTGATACTGAACATCAATGTGATTTTTCTTTGAATGATAAGCAAGGTTCTTTCCCAAGAAAATTTCACTTCCGTTGTCATGGTCTATCCTTATAGCTCGTTGTACTAGCCCCATACTTGAAAAAAATATCTGCAACCAAACTGTTTCCTTGCTTGCATGAGTGGCTTCCATGTATTCTTCCCCTGCAGTTGAAAGTTCCACTATAGACTCTCTCTTACTAATCCAACTGACTGCACCTCCAAATAGCTTAAGCACATACCCACTTGTATTTTTTCTCTAATCCAGATCTCCACCCTAGTTTGCATCAAGAAAGCCATGAATGTCCAAAACTCTATCCAATCATGGTCTTCCTTGGTAGCACAGACCATAATCACTAGTGTCATGCAAATATCATAAAACCCACTTAACTTTTGTCCAATGCTCCTTCCCTAGTTTTGACATAAACCTACTCAATACTTCCACTACATATGCAATGTCTGATCTAGTACAAGACATTGCATCAATCAGTCTATTGAGTGCACTTGCATATAGAACACAAGACATGTCCTCTTCCTCTTCTTGTGTCTTGGGACATTGTTCAACAGATAACTTTATACCTACAGGAATAGGAAGCTTCATTGGCTTATTATCATATATATTAAACCTCTGTAGTATTGACTCGACATACATCCTCTGGTTTAACCAGAGCTTCCTCTTTGCCCAATCTCATTTAATTTCCACGCCTAAAATATAACTTCTAGCGCCAAGGTCTTTCATGTCAAATTTGGAGGAAAATTGGGTCTTCAATTCTTGGATAATTTCTTTATTATTTCCAATCATCAACATATCATCCATATACAAGACGAAATAAATAACATGGTCACCAATTAGTTTAAAATACATACAATGATTTTCTTTGCTTCTGATGCCAAGTCCCCATATATATGTATCAAATTTCTAATACTAGATCCTTGGTGACTGTTTTAACCCATATAGAGACTTTTTGACCTACATACCAAATATTTCTTACCATTCACTGCAAAGCCCTCACGTTTTTCATGTATATCTATTTTTCTGTATCCCTGTAAAGAAATGTTGTCTTCACTTCCATCTGTTCTACCTCAAAATCAAAAGTAGAAGCAACAGATAAAAGTAATCTAATACAATATACCTTGGCAACAAGAGAAAAAATATCACCAAAATCAATTCATGTCACCTAGGAATAACCATCTTCTACCAACCAAGCTTTGTATTTCTCCACCTTGCATTTTGCATTCATCTTCTTCTTAAACACCCATTTTATACCAATAGGTTTCCTTCCCATCGGTAACTCCGCCAGATTCCAAGCCTCGTTTTTGTGCAAATATGTCATTTCATTGACCATGGCCTGTTTCCAGAGTTTTCCATCCTCTAAATCTACTACTTCCCTGACAATTCTAGGATCATCATTAGTAACAGATAAAGAAAAAATTTAACAGAAAGAAACTAGACTATACCTTTCTCGTTGCCTTCTTTCTCGAACTGATCTTCTCACAACTGGAGTTTGTGGATCTTCATATTTTGATTCCTCTTCTGATGTAGACTATGATTCCTCTTCCTTTAGCTAAACCTCTATCTTCTCATGTTCTTTTTGCAGGCCTTCATGTTTAATAACATATTTCACCTCTCTAAACACTGCATCGTGGCTATAGACAACCATCCTTTTTTTTGGGTTCCACATGTTATAAAATTTTAAACCATCCTTATACCCAATAAAGAGGCACATTTCAGATTTACTATCCAACTTGGTTATTTTCCCCTTTTGAACATGTAAATATGCATCACATACAAATACCCTCATATGTGAAAGAGAGGGTTTCTTACCAGTCCATACCTCTTGTGGAGTCTTATCCTCCAACACTCGTGAAGGTGATATATTGACCAGGTAACATGCAGTCTACACCGCTTTTGCCCAAAATTCCTATCCTAACCCAACACCACTGAGCATACTTCTTTCCTTTTCCATCAATGTCCTATTTATTCTTTGTACAACTCCATTTTAATGAGGTGTCTATGGAGTAGTATTACAACACATCTTACAAAACTCTTGAAATTCCTTATTGCAAACCTCTCCACCATTATCTGCCCTCAACACCTTTATCTTCTTCTCTTTCTAGTTTTCCTCCAGAGCCTTAAATTCTTTAAACCTGTCAAAGACTTCATATTTATTCCTGAGGAAATATATCCATGTATTCCTTGAGAATTCATCTATAAATGACTCATAATACACATACTTACCTAGTGATGTATACGACACATGTCCAAACACATCACTCTCCACAAGCTCTAATATTTATTTCACCCTCTTAGCACCAGAGGGGAAACTCACCAGATTTTGCTTCCCATATACATAATTTTAACAAAAATCAAAATCTAGAGATAAATTAGACATACCTTTTACCATACCATTACCATGAAGTATTCAAATAACCTTCTCTCCAATATTTCCAAGCCATTGATGCCACATCATGGTCTTTTCTCGAGAGACCACTATATTTTTTTCTCCACCTTCAGGAACCACATAACTATTGCACCCATCAAGAACAACGCCACCCTAAAGCTTGTATAAAGTTCTAATTTCAACTTCCCATGTCAATACTAGTGATCCCTAAACCGTATTGTAGATATCTCTCTCGAACATTATTTTTACACCTGCATCATCTACCTTGCTTATAGAAATCAGATTTCTGGCTAATGTAGGAATATGGAAAATACCTAGAAGGTATCTAATTCTTCCACCTTGTAACTTCAACTTGACTTTTCCATGATTGATGATTCTAGCCTTCCTGTCATCCCCTAAGAAGACATCACCAACATCATATTTATCATACTCGTGGAACCACTCCTTGTGGGGAGTGAAGTGAAAGGATGCACCTGAGTCAATCAACCATGCCTCATGATATACATGTGTACTTGAAGCAGAAGCCAAGTACACATACTTGCCTTCATATGAGGTGGTTTTCACCTCTATAGGAGTGTCATTAGATACATTTTCTTTCCCATGACATTTATATCTACAATCCTTTTTGAACTCCCCTTCCTTTCCACATTTCTAGCACACCTTTACAAATTTTCCTGGAGATTTAGATATCCCTCTAGATTTAGATCTCCCACTAGAGGATTTATTTTTGTTTTTATTCTGGGACCATCCTCACACAAACAAGGCATCACCATTCTGCCACTCCATATTTTTTCGTCTCATCTCCTTCGACATCAAGGATGAGACTATTTCATCAAACTACAAGACAGTCACATTGCTACCTATTGAACAATTAGAATATCCGACGAATCTGGTAGATAAAACAACAAACCGATGCACTTATCTTCATCTAAAATATTTATATCAATAGGTAATAACTGGCTTACAACAATATTAAAGGCATTCATATGCTCTGTCTCCAAGTCTCCATCCTTCATCCTTTAGATTAAACAATGCTTTTCGTAGGATTAATTTATTCACAAGAGACTTAGATTCATCTCTAACAAGAAGAGTGCTACCCTGAAGCTTTTGTAAAGTTCCAATGTATACTGCCCACATCAATACTAGTTTTGAGTCCCTGAACCATCTTGCAGATATCTCTCTCAAACATTAATTTTACACCAGCATCATCTAGCTTGCTTATAGAAATAAGATTTTTGGCCAATGAAGGAAGATGGAGAACACCTGGGAGTGTTCTAATCCTAACACCTTGCAACTTCAACTTCAATTTTCTGAGATTGATGATTCTAGCCTTCGTATCATCCCCTAAGAAGACATCATCAACATCATATTTATCATACTCGTGGAATGACTCCTTGTGGGGAGTGAAGTGAAAGGATGCACCTGAGTCAATCAACCATGCCTCATGATATACATGTGTACTTGAAGAAGAAGCCAAGTACACATCCCCACCTTCATCTGAGGTGATTTTCACCTCTACATAAGGAGCATCATCAGATCCCTTTCCCTTCTTAGGAGCTTTATATTTACAACCCTTTTTGAACTTCCCTTCCTTTCCACATTTCTAGCACACCTTTACAAGTTTTCCCAGAGATTTAGATATCCCTCTAGATTTGGACCTCCCACTAGAGGATTTATTTTTGTTTCTGTTCTAGGACCATCCTTGAAGAAATAAGGCATCACCATATTTTTCCGTCTCATCTCCTCTGACAGCAAGGATGAGACTATTTCATCAAACTGCAAGGCAGTCGCATAGATACCTATTGCAACAACCAGACTATCCCATGAATCTGGTAGAGAAAGCAACAAAATGATGCACTTATATTCATCTAAAAATTTTATATCAATAGATAACAACTTTCTTACCACAATATTGAAGGAGTTTGGATGCTTTGCCACCAAAGCTGCACCCTTCATCCTTAGGTTATACAACAATTTTCGTAGGAACCATTTATTCACCAGAGACTTAGATTCATACAAAGTCCCTAACTTGTCCCACAAAGCCTTTGTTGAAGCTTCCCCTGATACATTCAGCAATACTGAATTTTAGATACATAATTGTATTTATCTCTTTGTCTTTCGATCCAACTTTGTCTAGTCGTTAGCTGAAATTGTCATTGGTTTATTACCTAGATCTACCATGATCCATTTATCTTTATCCACTAATAGATCCTCCATATTGAGTTTCCATAACTAAAAACTCTAAAAATTAAATTTCTCTATCTCTACCTTTCCACTCCTCACAATCGTTCTTCACCACAAGAATCGATCCTATGGATCTCGCACTAAACAGAGTCTACCACAGGCTTGAGAAAAACATCTCAATAACAAAGGAATTCCCTTGAATCCAAAACAACTTTGATACCAAATGTTCCTTTTAACCCCGTAAAAAAATTACCTCCATACGAATTCTAAAAATAGAAAATAAATGATGGCGAGAGCATAAAACATAAAACAATATATACATAGATTTTCCCTTAGATCCCAAAACGGGGACTACCAGAATGATTTTTCATTATATTCCTTTCAATGTTACAATACACACACACACACACACACACACACACACACATATATATATGTCGAAGAATCCATAAACCCCGATCGATTAACCCTGGATTATAACATAACCATATTTCCCTTGACAGGATCTACAAAATACCATGGGGTAAAAATCATCATGCGCAAAACCATGTGCGAAAACCATGCACAAAACCATAGGTAGGTTTTCCCATCTAATATAGGGTCCAAAAAAAAATTCCCTAGGGTGCTGCCCCCAACTTATAGAAGGGGGATACTGCCCCCCTCAAACCTCCCAACAGGGGGGGTTGTCTCCCCCCCATATGACACCCTCACTGCGCCCGACGCAAAGAAGGGGGAACTAGCCAACCCCCCATCCTCCGACTTCACTAATGGGGCTAGACATAGAAATAATTTAACACACGCCCAACATGGTTGATAATGGTAATTACTATTATCCTTTATGGAATAGTACAAGGAGTAATGATGGTGATGTTCAACGGAAGACACATCGTCTCGCATCATGATCTCCTTGATGCTCTCATCGGTAGGGAATTCATGAGAGAAAGGATCAGAAGACATGCCATAATCAAATGAGTGATTGACCCAATTGAGCGAAGACACTAGATTGGAATTAGACACACAAGCTAAATGAATGGATTCATAATTAATCTTAATGGGGCTAAGAGGCATACAATTTCCAGACTATCGATGTTATTTTCACCTAGAACTACCCGAGAGTCAATTGGAATAGTAGAAGAGGATATCATTGATGGGCTCCAGTATTGCAGCAATAATTTTGCAACTCCTGGGACTCTCTTCTTTACTTTTATCAACCCAGTTGTTTGTAACAAACTTGGAAGCGACGGTGCTGTATGCACAAGTACTAGCTCTTGCCACAGCTGTCACTTGGTCAGCTGGCACAAGTCCGCTAGGGGCTTTAGCCAACTTCTATGAGCTCTTAGAAGAAGCTTTCTAGTTGATGGATGAAAGCTAACTCAAAGGAAGCTAATCTACTTGCGAAAAGAGATTGAAAAACTGAAAAAGCGCAAACCCTAGCAAGCCCTAATTCTACCAGCTAGTCCTATTGATGCAAAGATGAGAATGAAAACTACTGAGGGAGATGCCATTACTTCTATGAAGGTAAAATACATGTGTTTAGACTACCTTTGTCCTAAGAAAATATCTTATGTATTTTTTATTAAGTTGTCAATTTCATCATGCATATGCTTGAACTGTGCTTTACTGTGCAGGGGTAGATCAAGGAGGAGAAATGCTTGGAAAAGGGTGGAGAGGTTCAGAGGGGGTCTAAGGGGTCCCTAACATTCTTCCAAAGAGTTTCACAAAGTTTGGCTATCAAGAAACCTCATTTGTGAGCTTCTACAGGAAGTCTGGAGGGGTTCTATAGGATGTTCAGGAATTTCTACACGATGTTCAGAAATTTCTACAGGATGTTTGAAAATCAGTTTTTAGAGGATGTATGAGTGAGGGAATATGCATGGATGGGCCTGGAGGTAGGATAGGGGTCTAAAGCGGCCTATGTAGGTTTTAACCCCGTACAAGAAATTACCTGTGTACAAATTCTAAATCACTGGAAAAATAAAAAATGCGAGAGCATAACACATAAAACACATATACACAGAGATTTCCCACTGGATCTCAAAAC
>APFE031112789.1:0-10157 GCA_000404065.3 Pinus taeda
GAGTTTGGATCAGCCATTCTCATCTATTCTCATGCAGGATTGCGCAGTGGAGGCAGGCAAGCAACGGAGGAGATTTGAACCTGTGATTGATTCAAATCTGAGCTAGTTTGTGTGTAGCAGGTGGAGATAGTACTGAGTACAGATAGTTGGGGGTTTTCAGCTGTATGCTTTCCCCGTGATATATTGTGTTGATATGTGTGATTGATGTTTCAATGTGCGCATGCGAATGTTTCTGATTCCGCAAAATTGATGATCAATGGTAGAGGAGGTTATGTATTATGCATGCATTCCGCAATAGTGTATAATCAGGATAATCTCTGTGAATAAGTGTTATACTATTCAAAATTTCTACAAAAATCGTCTTATTTATAACAAGTATTGAGTTAAATTAGGAAATGGAAAATAATAAAATATTATTGACCAAGTCAAAATCTAATCATTAAGAATACTTCAATATGCTTTTTGGAGAGCGAAAAGATATTCAAGATGGTCAAATATCTTTATTTAGAAAATGGTTGAAGTAATTAACAAATAAAATGATTTATTAATCACTTTGTGAGGATTAAGAAAAGTGTGAATTTGAAATAATTATTAAATAATGGTTTAACAATTATTCTTTTTTTTTTGCTGAAGCAAGAGTCGTACCTTCTATTCAATAGAAACATAAAAATAAAATTAAAATAAAAAAAAAAAAAAAAAAATAAAAATAAATTAATTAATTAATTAATAAAAAAAAAAAATTACATATAATACAACTGCCCCAAAGGACCTGAGGGACATAGAGTTAACTATCTACTCAGGACTTGTAGGCCAAGCCAAAAGCCTAAACAACTGGACCACGGGCCCACAAACTTAACTGTGAGACCTTTAAAATACCAACAAAGGCCTCGACCGTCCAATCCGTCTACGAAGATCTGATGGACGAGGCGCATATCGAGGCCAAAAAAGCCATATTCTTTGATTCCAAAAACGGACCGGATGAGGAAATAAACACTCATCTATACCGATTTCAGGTCCGAATGTTGAAATAAATTTCGTGCATGTGATCCGCTCGAAATCCACCAATTCCACCCTTGAGGCACAACATGCACGAAAGATAACAGTGAATCCGGACCCGAAGTCAAATACTGCCATAATTTAGGTTTGGTTCAAATCCGGTGAGCAAGGTAACCCCCTTGCAAGTTGCCTTGCGAAATCCATAGGATTGTTGTGAATCTGCTTAACTGCACGTACTTCAAATCGCCACCCGGCATAGCTAAATCTTTGGTGGAGAATTTAGTTTTCATTAAGAGTGTAGGGCGCAAATTGACATCCTCCCGAAGACGAGTTCTGGTTGCTAGTTCCCACCCACGGCCCCAATGACCACGCTCAATTTCACCATAAAAGATCGAACTTCCTCTGAAACTTGTAGTCAGCATGTTGTCACTTTCCCTTGCTTTGATAGAGCTCCTTGTCCACAGTCGCCTGTCTGAGATATTTTTCCCTCAATCTACCTTGGGGTATCTATGTCCAATCATAAATTATATTGCTCTTGGTCCAGCGCACACCCTCATTTGCAAGTAAGTCTACTATTTTGTTGGCAGTACGATGCACATGAGTAAAACTTATGGTTCTCATGTTATGCAGATGAGAATGAATCCGTTGGTATACTTACAGAAGCCACCACTGTTTTGAGACTTTCTCTGGAGCAGACCCATAGAAAATTCTCTTAACTGAGTTAATAATTAATTCGGAATCTTCTTCAAAATTGGTATTCTGAAGATTTGAGTTCTTCAAGATTTCTAGACTTTGCTCCATGGCCATAAGTTCTGCTATATTGTTAGTGGCTTTATCCAAATGGCTGTGAAAGAGGATTTTTATTTACCCATTTTCATCTCTTATGACTCCTCCAAACCCCGCCATACCCGGGTTTCCTTTAGAGGCCCCGTCTATATTACATTTTAAGAATCCCTGAGGGGGAGGCTGCTAGAAATCCTTATCATAAATTATATGACTTACATTCCTATTTTTTCCCTTTGGGATGAGCTCCTGAAGACCCAACAGCAAAAGAATCTGTACATCCTTATCTTTAGGCCGGTCTTCGAGGGGTTTTTAATGAGGGTCCCAACTATCTCCTTGAGCTGTCTTAATATCTGAGCCATGATGTTCTAGGGAGAACCTTTCCTGTTCTTGAATATTCTGTTGTTGCATTCTTTCCAGACATCCCATATTAGAAAGCCCGAAACTAATGCCCAAGCTATGTTGATTGTTTCATTGTCACAGAAATTTTTCCTCCACTTTTTTAGAGTACCAATAATGTTGCTTAAGTCCCTATCTGTTTGTCTGAATATTGCAGTTATTCCTTTCCACAAGGTGGAAGTGAAAGTGCAGGTGTTGAGAAGGTGATCCATGGTTTCTTCTTGTGATTCACATAGTTGGCATCTGGATGGACCATATACCCCTCTTTTCCTAAGATTTTCCCAAGTCAAAAAAAAATTTATGCTGCACTAACCACGTGAACAGTTTGATTTTCATCTAGCTTTGGTGTTTCCATAGGTCCTTCCATACACCATCAAGGCTTGGGAAGTAAAGTCCTAGGGTTATACGCTTAGCCTCTTTGAGGTTAAAGTTACCTTCATTATTATTGCCCCATCTCAACTAGTCTGAATCTGCTGAAGTCAAAATCTTTCTTTGTTCCAGGATGTTCAATAAAGCTTTTGTTTGTGCCTTTAATGGCGAGTCCTCACTGTAGACCAGGGTCTTCCATGATCTCCATTTTTCCTCCCTTCTTTCCAGATCCCAGAATTATTTTACCCTGTGTAACCCCTTGTTGTCAGTATCGTTCTTAAGACTCGCGAATTCTTATTTTAACAATTTTGGTTCCTGTTGCCAGTTGTCTTCCCAGAACTGTGCAAGGTTTCCATCTCTAATTTCCTAGAAACTATGTTTCTGCACTATTAGCACCTAAATCCGCCTTAGGCTGAAGGAATACAAAATTCAGGGTAACCACAAACCACGCTCAGTCTGGTAGCTAGCCCTACCAGAACAGGAGAGGGCTCTCTCCGAGTCACACTCAGTGAATGGATAAACGAAAAGGCCTGAGATGACTTATAGTGAACTATTTATCTTAGGCTAGTAAGTGAATATGGACATAACAAGTGATTTTTATGAATGATTGTGTTTCTGGGATGGTATGGGACCAATGGACCTCAATGAACAGAGAACTTAATACAAAGGCACGGATTACTTCGTGAGGCAAGATAGGCGAAAAGCCTAGCAATTTAGTTTAAGATAGTGCAGAATGGAGAGATTGAATAAGAGGGTGAAAAGGGCATGGACAACATGAATCCTTTTCAACAGAAGAATGAACACTGAACATGAAATTTTCCCACAGGCAGAGCAATAAAATTGAATTCTACCTTAGCTAACTCAGAAAACTACACTGGAAATGAATATGAAATGAACTATGAAACATAACAAGATACATATGAAACATAAGAGACACATTTGCTACACTCACAACCACATAAATCTCATGAAACAGAGCCACTGCCTTTCATTAATCCTCTGTAAAAAATATACAATGCAAAAATAGAGTTTCTTTCCCACTGTCTCCCAGAAGTTACAAGCCAACCAACCCTTTGAAAATGGTTTGCATACAATATATAGAATGTGCCATGAAGAGATGGAATGCCCAAGGGTTGGGGAGTTACCCAAATCATTACAAACTGAAGGTGGAGAGCCAAACAACAGCTACAAGTGCAGCGCCACAAACATGACAAATGGCTTGGTGGCCCTTTGCCTTCCTTTTCCACTTGGATAACTGACCATATGGAGTGAATATACTTATAAAACCACCTTATGTGCTGAAAAAATGAAGTGCATATGAGTGGGCCCACTTACAAAAACTCGGGAAGTGAAATTTCGCGAAATGGAGGCATTCTGGCCTTTTTTCCTATATGCGCCACGCCCCTTTCCTGTATGCATCACGCCACTTTGAGGCCAATTTTGAGGCACGTTCCGGAGTCCAAAATGAGAATAGGATAGCTCGTTGGAATGCCTGTCCTGTCTACTTTCCAACCCAAGTGGAATTTTTGAATTTGGAGCTCATTTCCCCCTCCCAATCTTCATTCTCCCAAGACTACTTCCTGTGTATCAAAATAGGGGCAGTGAGGCCATTTTTGAGTGTATTTTGCCCTTTTGGTGGCTAAGATCTTCTCCAAATTTCTTGCTCCCAGTGCCAGTAATTTTGATTTTGCATGCCGAATCCAAAAACGCAAACCATTTCTCATTTGGAGCTCCCAATCTTACGCGTCGTGCCACCGAAAAAACCTGTTTTTGTGCCAAAAATTTGTCGTGTGACCAAAATTTTCCCAAATTCCTTGAAACTTGGGCTTGAGGTCATCTATGAAGTGCTATGCTGTGCCAAGGAAGTTTCAGCCAAGATTCGAAGCTAATCTTTCTCTTTTTCCTCCTTTGCTTCCTTTGTTGCTTTGCTCAATTTAGCCTTCAAGCTCCTTATTCAGGCCTTTTCGCTCATGTTCCGTGCCCTGTAATGACAATCCATCCTCCTCAGTATGGCAGTGTCCCTGTTTTCCTTCTCCAGATTTTTCTCCAAGTGTAGATTGACCCGATGCAACCAAGACTCACGGTCGTTGTTGATCTCTTGCTCCAAGGTAGTGAGCTCGATCCCTCTCTGCTGGACAACTTGTTGATTTTCACGAATGCTTTGCAGCTCCATGATCGTCTGTTGGTCCTCAAGCTGTTTGTTTCTCTGCTCCAGATACTTGATGACCCATATAGCCCTCTCGAAATTCAGTATCAATTCTTTGATCTCCGTGTCCTACTCCTGAATGGTCATCCTAAGTTTGGGATTTTCTGCCTCTGTCTCTTCATCCAGAAAAGGGATGACACCGGTCTCCTGTGCACTTGATGGCCCCTCATCATGTACGAGCTCCTTGCCCTTGTCCAATATCTGTGTAGTCGATGTCGGAAGCGAGGCTCCTTCCACCCGGGGTGGAGATAACACTCGCTTTGTTGCTTCAAACAAGTTCCTACTTCGTTTCTGATATGTCACCAAAAATGGTATGATCGTGGTCTCATGGCACTCATGCTGATAAGAAGGACCACCCAACTCCTGCTCAGGCTCTGATAGTACCTGTGGTGTGCTGAAGAAGTCACGGGAGATGAAGTCCTCCCAAGCAATGCCCTGCAATCCCAACTGATGATCTACCAAAATCCGGATGAGAGTAAAGTGATAGACACTGTTAAGCTGCTGCTGAGGGGTCTTATGCAACATGAAGGTGCTCATCCTCTCTATATTCCTGCATATGAAAAATGGGAGGTTCATCATCCTCACCCTGGTAAAGTGCATGAGTAGGCGGATATGATAGGCATACAGTCTAGAGAACCTCCCCTCACAGTTGAAGTATTTCATGATGAATCTCATGAGTGGAGCATACTCATTCTTCAAGTATCTGAAGGGAAATACTCTTGTGAGCTCATTCACGAATCTAGTTTTGATGTAAGGCTTATAGTGATGCCTTTCCACATTCTTCTTCTTATGCCACTGCTCCCCAACATTTGGAATACCTGTTGCCAATGATATGGCTTCGGGTGTCGAGGTGAAAGTGACCCTAGCCAAGGTAGACTGACCTCCATGTAGATGAAGCACAAATAACCGGGCCAACTCATGATGAACTTTGACATTTGTCACCCTTTGACAAAATTTGAAACATGATAAGCACTGGAAGGATGACATGGCAAGAGGGCATGCTTGTAACTCGATGAGGGTAGTGGGTTCATCCCTGACATGTCTGCCACTCTTGTGGTGTCTCCCGGGAGCCTGCTCTTCTGAAGATGAGTCACTTTGTGTCTCCCTCTCATACTCGGACGAACACTGTGATGACATGACTGCAATGTGGGCTATGATTAGGCTGCCCCTTTGATGATGGTGTGAGGCTGGGTGCCTTTGTAGTATCTATTACCAAGGGGAACAATGAAACATGGATTGTTAGGAAGGGAGTGATGAAATGGGAATAGGGGTTATAGGGAGAAATTTGTTAGGGATGTGGGAGGAGTTTGGGATTTTTGATGGGGTAGGGTTTAGGGTTTCTATTGAGCAATAGGAGTAGGTGAAAGGGAATATGAGTTTGGTAGTGTTAGGGCAGTGATGACAGGAAAAATGGCATAGGGGAACAAGGGAAAAATATAAGGAAGGGAAAAGGGGACCTTGGCATCAACAATACAATTGCACAACCCTAGCAAAATGGTCTCTTGGTGTCTTTATGTGGTTGCTTTAAGAGTTTTGTTTCATTTCCATCATTGGGCATAAAAACCACCATGTCTTTAACCAATTTGATGAACAAGTGGGTTAATAGAGCCTACCTTGCAAATTTATGTGCTTCACAAAAAAATTTGAGTGAGTTTGGCACGTTCTGGGCACTTTTCCTCTGTGCGTTGTGCCCCTGTCTGTGTGCGCCATGCTCTTGTTTGTTTGCGCTGTGCTCTGGGTCTGCATTGCACGCACTATAGGCTTGAACAATGGGCGGGGGCTGTGTGCGCCGCACCCTGGCCTATGTGCACTGCGCCCTTAACCTCACCTCCAACCGGCTTCTCGCTCCTTGTTTGCTCCTCAACCTGTATGCACTATACGCAAAGACCGGTGCGCCGCGCCCTGGGTATGTGTCGTGCGTGTTATAACTTTGAACTGGGGGTGGGGGCTGTGTGCACCGCGCCCCTGCCTGTGTGCGCTGCACCTTGAAAACTGACTCCCACTTGCTCCAAACGCTCACCAACGCACTCCAATCACTTTGTAATGTATCCCACTGGTTTTGATTTGCACAATGCCTCTGATTTTGGTGGAAAACTTGTATATAAAGCTTTGGGAGAGATGATTTTGATTTTTGCCTCTTCAAAAACCCATTTTCTAATGTTGTGTTGTGGCACTTTTTCACTGACTTTAGAACACATTGATTTTCACTTTCCCTTTGAAATTTTAGCTCAAGGGACAAAATTTTCGACACTCTTTGTAGGGATTACACGATAGGATATTTGGCCATGGAAACCATGACTGCATCTGAAAAATCAACTGGCGACTTTTTTGCAAATTTGTCATAAATGACACTGTTTGACTTTTCTTCAAAACAGAGTTTTGAAGAAGAGTTAGAGTCTATCCACATGACGATGAAGCTTTCTGAACCATAACTGTGTAAGGGCCTCACTCTAGCCTGCATGGCTCTACTGGACATGTTTCAAGTACCAAATTGATGAATTCCTAGACCTAGACCTCAAAATGACCTTTGTCCTTTAAAGGACTAGACCTTGACTATCATGGATTTTGATGATGATTGACAAAAGACCTGAGACAATAGGAGCCAGACATGAGACTATAATGACCTTCTTCATTAGATTATGGCATGCCCCTAGTGGAATGAAACTGGGAGAATGGAGCGAGACACCTATTCATGAAATGCATAAAGAGTTTTGATCTCTGACGGAGGACTTGACTAGACCGACTCTAACACTTCAAAGAGTGGTTGGGGCATCTCATATGTTGCTGCTCGATGGGTATTCCGGATACAATCAGATTTTGGTCCATGAGGATGATAGAGACAAAACAACATTCACCACTCAGTGGGGGACTTTCCATTATGCCAAGATGCCATTCGGTTTAAAGAATGCTGGTGCAACTTTTCAACGGCCTATGGATATCGCCTTTACCAATGAGAAAGATGTATTTTTAGTAGTTTATCTTGATGATTTGACAATTTTTTCTAATTCAAATGAGGCACATCTTTACCATTTGAAGATTGTTTTTCAGCGGTGCAGAAAGTATGGCATATCTCTTAATCCCAAAAAGAGTTTGTTTGCCATGGAGAAGGAAAGCTTCTCGGTCACATCATATCAAAGGAGGGCATCCGCATCGATCCCACTCGAGTGGAAGCTTTTCAGAAAATTGATTTTCCCCGTAGTAAAAGGGAGATCCAAGCATTCAACGGTAAGATGAACTTCTTGCATCGTTTTGTGCCAAATTTAGCAGAACATTTGAGGGAAATCACAAACATGTTAAAGAAAGATAGTGTAGTAAAGTGGACCGAAGAAGCTATCAAGTATTTCATATTGCTAACGTTGGCCCTTTCTTCAGATCCAATTTTGATCAGCCCCAATTATTCCCAAGATTTTATTTTATTTTCATTCGCTTCAGAGCATACTATGGCAACGGTCTTAATGCAAAAAAGAGACCAGCTTGAGAAGTCAATTGCCTTTTTCAGCAGAACAATAAGAGATGCAACCTTAAAGTATAATATAATTCAGAAGCAAGCTCTTGCCTTGGTGAAAGCTGTGAAAGATTTCTGAGTATATATTTTGCATTCTCATATTCTTGCCTATGTTCCTAATGCAACCATTAAAGATGTTTTAGTGCAGATAGATCCAGAAAGGAGACGAGGCAAATGGATCATAGCTTTGTTAGAATATGACTTGGAAATAAAGCCGACAAAGCTTATCAAGGGGCAAGGTTTGGCAAAACTGATGGCAAAGTCTAATTTGCATGCCTTGGACATAAACTTGATTACTGCTATGTCTGAAGAAGATGAGGACAACTCACCTGTTCAAGTATCAAAATTTTTTATCCATTCCCCTTGGTATTCCGATTTGTATATGTGCTCCAAAATCTTTCACCGCCCTTGGGAATGGCTAAAAATAAAAGTAGAACTCTGAAATTAAAGGCTGCCAAATTTTGTATTATGAATAATGTATTATATTGGAAAGATCCTGGTGGTGTCTTGCTGAATTGTTTGGTTGAGGAAGAAGCAAAACAGGTCACGGATGATTTTCACAAGGGGGATTGTGGAGGTCACCTGTTTTGGAAGACAACATCAAATAAAATTTTGAGAGCAGGGTACTATTGGCTTACCCTCTTTGTTGATGTCTATAAAATTGTTACAAGCTACCATGAATGTCAAATTTTTCAGGGAAGGAGAAAATTACAGCCACTACCTCTCAAACCGGTTGAAGTAAGTGCTCCATTTCAGCAGTGGGGCCTTGATTTTATTGGAGAGATCCACCCTACATCTTCAGCTCAGCATAAGCGGATCTTGATAGCGATAAAATACTTTACAAAATGGATTGAGGCCATCCCCAGTTGGCAGGCCACTGATACGGTAATAATTCAGTTTCTCAAAAATGATATTTTGTCATGTTTTGGTTGTCCCAACAAGCTGATTACAGATAATGAAGCAGTTTTTAAATCTAAAAGAATGATTGATTTTTGTAATAAATATCAAATTACATTGGGGAATTCAACTGCATACTATCCACAAGCTAATGGATTGGTGGAATCGTCAAATAAATCATTAGTTAACATCATCAAAAAGTTGCTGGAAACAAATAAAAAGAGCTGGCACAAAAAGCTTGTTAATGCAATTTGGGCAGATAGAGTAAGTTAGAAAAAATCAATTGGCATGTCTCTGTTTGAACTAGTATATGGTGTTGACACGGTGTTCCCGACATCTCTCACAGTCCTAGTGGTAAAAATTCTTTAGGAAGCTGGCAGCGAAGAGGAACATTTTCAGCGAAGGATAAACCAAATGATCCATTTACAACAGACAAGAGAGGAGGTTTTCTAGAATACCTTCAAGCTGCAAGAGAGAATCAAGAAAATCTATGATTGGAAGGCAAAATCAGACAAGTTTCAGATTGAAGACACAGTGCTCAAGTGGGATGCTAGAAACGAAGACAAAGGCAAGCATGGCAAGTTCAAGAATCTGTGGAAGGGTCCATTCAAAATTGCTGCATATCGGGGTCAAAATACTTTCCTACTGAAAGAAATGAATGGAGAAGATTGTCTAGGTGGGCCGGTTAATGGTCGACTGCTCAAACAATGTTATCTTTGAAATGTTTTCTGCTGTCATATGTATGAATGTACATATCATTTTATTTCCTTCATTGCAAGTGTGTACTGTCGTCATTCATTCAGTTTGGGGCCCGATGTGAAGACTATAAAACTAAAGGGTTGATTTCAGTTTTGGTGTGTGTTATCACAAAATCAGTACTAAGGGCTACTACTTAATAAGATCTCATGAAACTGTTTCAGACCAAGCTTTAGACTAAGGTTTAGCCTCCTTAGTCAGAGAGGGCTCTCTCACAGATTTTTGATATGCATTAAAGGGAAAGAA
>APFE031112792.1:0-13341 GCA_000404065.3 Pinus taeda
CCATTCATCCAGATCTCTAGCATTTGATGATGGAGGCTTAGGAATGTCATGATCTATGAATTCCTTGAGGCCATTGTCTTCCAACACTACCTCCCTCATGTCCTTCCAAGCTATGTAATTTGAACTTCCCTCCAGCGCATAATCAAGTCGCAAACCGTAGAATGATGTATTGTTTCTTTGAAGTACGAACTTGCAAATTCGATTTTCACCTACACAACAAACTCAAATTCTCTTCTTCTATATTATCTTCATCTCTAATACCATGTATATTTTACTTGTAGGTTCAAAGGCTCATGTGATATACTAAAACACAAGACAAGAATCTACTCTACTCTTAAGCAAAAGCCAAAATTGATCGATGAAAACAATAAGCAAAAAAAGGAAGAATATCAATGGCACCTAACATAATATTTCTTTGGGGAAAGAAACTGTGTCAAAACCCTAACTATCTATATTGCATAACTAGAAGATCTAAGAAGAAAATACAATGCTTGTTCCTCCTGAACAATTCCTGCACAAGTATAATCTAGCTCTCTGCTTCACAAACCAGATCAAGCCAACACATAGCGAAATCTATTACTTGTGGAGCCCCTACTTCCTTGTGCAATTACTAGAGGAATTAACCTCTATTTAATGTGGAAATTCCTCATCCATAACAGCACAATCCAGCCATAGGTCCTCAAATGATTACATGCACCATCTATACAACTCGGAAAATCATACAACTGATAGTACATTGTCCCTTAACTCTAATCTCAACTAGGTCTTCCTCTAAAATGACATGCATGAGTTATTTATGAGTGAATCTTTAGTTACCTGGTGTGGTATAGGGGATGCACTGATGCACTGCTCCACTACTAGACCTCTCCTAGTTCCTCCAATCGTTAGAACTAGTTTAACTGACTATAACTTGGTTAGACTGAGTTATCTAATTACAACTCAAAAAAACTCAACCTGGGCCCCTAAATTCAGGGATCACTCTACATGAATCTAGATAGACTTCTAACTCGAATTTACTGAGCCAACTAATTTAAATTAACTTAGTTAACTATTACAAGTTTCTATGAGAATATAATTACAATTTAATTTCCAATTTAATTGAAGGACAAATTAAATTAGAATTTCTAGGCGTTATTTTTAACATTTCTTGTTGTTATTTTCAACAACAATCTCGCATTAATGCATTTATTAAACAAATGTGATGATAACCAACACTACTGATAGATACAAAAATGTTATGATCTAACACACCTTTGAAACTCCATCTAGACATCACAGTCTTGGCTCAAAATTTCACATCATAGCCCTTCAAGAGGGGTCAAGCACATCATATATATATAAATATATATATATAATTATACATATTATATATATATATATTATATATATATTATATATATATATATATGCTCGGTGAAGGGATGTCAGATAAATTGTTGGATATCCCCTGGTTTCCTTGTTCTCATTTCTAAAATCATTTTAGAGACATACAAACTCTAGAGTACTTCTTTACGTAAATACCAAAGTTTCACCATATTCTTTATGCAACATGTGACATAATGTTATGGTGATTGGCAAAGGGATTTAATTGAATGAGCTAATGGCACTCGCACATGCTTTGGTAGAGAGATGAGGGACAAAATATGGCTCGAACAGGCAGTGTGTGATAGATGATATTTAATGGGAGGGGGAGGGAGGATGGCAATATATTAATGTGTGAGGTGATTAGGTGATGGTCCGATGTGCACAATTTGTATAGTTTTCATTTACATTTGGTGATGTTGGCATACAGATTTACTGAAGAGATAGTCCTTTTCCTCCAACTTATGTGACAACAAAATATCTAGTCACTCAGACACGTCAACCTAGAAAGTTGTTTCAGTGTGTATATATGTGAGGAAAAATAATCATAGATCTCTACAAGAGCCAAATTTGCAAAGCCTCGAGACCATGTGTTAGCAACATGATTCGATTTGATGAGACTGTGATATTATTATTTTTTGATACAAATGGATCCATGCTTGTTCATGAAGGTTTTAGTGGGAAATTGGTTCTAAGAATCCCTGTGGCCTCCAAACTGACCAGAAGAGGCATTCATTCTTCAAGATTTCCTTTTTTTGTGAGATTGAATTCAATGAATTCTTAGTTCAGATACTGATGATTCCTCTCATTTTTTCAATGCTCCTGCCCTTGATGTTCAGAACTTGGTGGCAAGCTTTCATCTAGAGAATTTCAAGCTAGTGAAGCTTTCTAAGAATTCTTACCTTGGAGTTTCAAATCCGCAACTATAGATTACTATTTACATGGGGCACCAAGGGTCAAACTGTGGTATGAACTTGGGAAAGGTGTTGGGTAAATTCTTGGTTCCTAAGGATTTGGACGGAGCCCATGAGAGGCTGATCATGTTCCACAACGGGTAGGTGTCTATTGGGAAAAACTTAGCTAGATATTGAAAGTGGATCCTCAACTTCACTTGCATGTCCAAGTGGAGCTTGAATTGACGTTCATTTTCCAATTTGACAGTGAGTGTTATTGACATATTTTGGCACTTCAACCCCAATCTTATATGTCGATAAACTAGGGCTCTTCAACCCCAATCTTATATGTCAATAAACTAGGGCTCTTCAACCCCTAAAATTGTTGTTTCATACCCTAAAAGATCATAGTCAACTGATTACATCATTCCCCAAAAGTTCCACTTGAAAAACCATCCAGAATTGGCCTAAACTGGACCATACTAACTGCTCCACTGTCAGGGTGTGATGCATACCAACTTCTACTCTAGCTAGGTGTGATGCACACTGATGAGGCCTTCTATAGGGTGCAATGAGCGAGGATGGACAAATGTCCGAGACAGATTGCTAAGTGGATGCTCATGGAATCTTCTAGAAACTTATCCTATGACACTTGCCTCTCTGAATTCACCCAGGGATGAGTAAGAGATCTAAGAAATCTCCAAGTGGAACCAAAAACAACAAGTGGAATGACACTAATCAAAACCCAAAGATGACTCACACCCTTGCACACATCTATAAATGGATCCCTCATCTGAGAGATCTAGAAGCTAGAATTTTGTGAATTGTAAGGAAGTGCTGACAGTTTGTATTTGAGAAAGAGAATTGTATTGTTGAGTGAATTTTCTATTTCATGAGGTGAAGAGGACTTCATGCTGGGAGGATGATGCTGGATTAGACAACTAGCTTGTAATTCTCCCTTCTATTTAATAAAGTTCTTTGAGTTTTATTCCATATAACTGTGCAATTGTGAATGTTATTATTCATGAATTCCATTCTATGTTCATTATATTTCTGATTCCGTAATGATTATGATATAATAGATCAAGATGCTTTGACAGTTATTTGTTACTATGTTTCTACAGGTACTCTCCAAGCGGGATAAGTACAGAGAGGAGTTGCAAGCTTTGTCAAGGGGGAGAGAGATCAAGCAAGGAGTTAAGTGGAAGATCCAAGTTGGTTCCTTTGTCTTTCTCTCATCTATTATACATAGAGGAAATCACAAATTGTTTTAAACTGTTGTTTCTAGGGTAGTTGCCAAACCTAGAGGGCTAGTCGATCGAAAAGACACTAGTTTTCCCAGAAACAAAATGGCGACTCCACTGGGGATCAAATAGATGTTTGTTTGTTGCTATTGTTTGTTTTATAAACTATAGACGGAGCCTGAAGTCATCCAGGTAGTCTTCGAACTGCTCTTGCTCTGTAATTACATAGTAGATGAATGTTGCTTCAATCAATCTCCGATTTAGTTTATGAATTGAAAATTTGACTTACAAGCATTCTAGATTCCATTTTGGTAGCTCAGTAACCTCTCAAGATCATTCCTCTGTACTTTTCTCTTTACTGTCCATCATAGCTCAGCTTAACTCATTGAAATCAACTGCAAATTTGAGCAAAACCCCACTTCAGTTGCACTCTCTGGCCCATCGCATTGTTTGTCACTGTCAACCAGTATGAATCGCACCTCCTGAGTCATACAGTGCGATGCATCCCTGTTTCTGTGAATCCCAGGTGCAATGACTGACTGAACTTATTTCCATTCTTGAAATTTGGGGTTTTTGTCCTTGTTTTCAGCTCTATTTAGTTGTTTTTACTGCTTATGAACAGTACCTCATTATTGAAGCCCACTTTCATCACATAGATCGGCCTCCATTGATTAGGATTAATAAATGTTTTTATGTATTTGTCCATCATTTACAATCCTTTATTGAAAAGTTGCTTAAATCGATCTATTGTTTTGGTACAAAAAGTGTCGTAACTGTCGTTTTGTGTCAAAAAGAGAAGTGTCGTGGAGTCTTCCTTCCCTCGATAGTCGATTGAACTTTTTGTCATGTATTTGATTTGATTTGTTAATACTTGAAGTGTCTAAATAATTTTCTATTCGAAATTGAAAAGTGTTGTTTAGTCTTCCTTTCCATTTTGAAAAAGAAATTGTTGAAATGTCGCTTTGATTAAAATATTTCATATCTTTGCTACACTTAGTTTTCCTTTTTGGCATTTTTCACAAGGGGAACGAAAAACAAATACATGCATTTTCAATTGCATTTAGTTTGTGTGCGAAATATGATTTAGGAAAGTGCATTAGTGTGTGCTCTTTGCTCTTTGTTTGAAAGAAATTATAATCTTCTTTCCTTAGTAGCTAGGATTTTCATTGCTCAAAATAAACAATAATTGTTTATCATTGTAGATTGCATTTTAGGAATTTCAAGTCAACATCATGGGGTGAACCATTGAAAGGCAAACTTTTTAACAAGATCAACTCTAAAATAAATTTCAATGAACTTAACAACTCTTTGGAACCTAACACAACACATCAAGAGATCTAGGCTAGAGATGTGTTCTGGCATCGTAAAAACTAGTAACTATAATTCTCATCGAAGGTTGGGTGATTCCTACTCTTTGATATGACAAGTGATAGCACGGACTTATGCTCCCCGTACCGTTGAGTATATATTGGGAGACCACAATAGGCTTATATTCTTTACCCATAGGAAGCCATGTCTACCGCCCTATCGATCGCAATGCATTGAACACAACATTCGGGAAGATTGATTATCGTACATAAGTCCTTGGTAATTTCTCTTTAATTTATCACCAAGGTGTATATTGCAGTTTTGTGATTGGTTTGGTAATCCCTCTGTCTAGATTTTCCAGAGTAGTCACTTTCGTTCCCTTTCGACTCTTTAAAATAAAAGGTCCATTTGAGCACTTGTCACTTCAGGCTCGTTAAAAATCGAAGGGGACTAGAGTCATCTTTAGCTTCTTCTTGACTCTTAAAAATTGAAAAAGAAAAGTTTTGTCAAAGCGTCTTTAAAATTTATTAATTCAGAATAACATCCATGTTCCTTCATTGATCTTAGGTTGAGATATATGGACACAAATCCAGGATCCACCAATCAATGAATCCCTTTTGAAGAGAATCCTAGTCCTTTTTCCTCTTGGGGAAATATTGGTGCTCATATATGGCTACATTGTCCCTTTCGGGAATTACAATTGGCCCGCCAGTATGGCTATTCTCAGCCTCTGTGGTTCAAAATACTATAATTCCTCTGCAATCGAATCAACATCCAATTGATATTGGAGCTGACCCTTCACCTTCTTCTTCGTTTGTTTCTCCATCCCCTTCTTTCTTTTCGCTTGGTGAAAGTAGTGATGCTAGTAACTAGGTGGCTGAGAAGAAGAACAAAAGGGAAGGAGAAGAAGAAGAAGCCAATTAAGCAAGGGAGAAACCATGAATCACCTGGTGAAAATTAGCACATTAAATCTCCTAAACCCAAATTTCCTTGCATAATTTGTAAAGGAGACCATCTTCATTGAGATTGTCCCTGCCTTCCTCAGATCTTGAGAGAATGGTCTCCCCGTTCGCACCGTCAAGTCTCATCAACCTTTGGTGATCATGTTGACAGCACACCATCAACTAGTAATAGTGAAGTTCATGGATAGAAAGGAAAGTTCAAAGTTCCATGTAGGTTATGTGAAGGGAACCATACCCTTCACCGTTTTCCTTTTTTGGATGAAACCAAAAGAGTATTGGATAACCATCCTACTTCACCACAGTGATTGCTGTCTGGCTACAGGAAAATTTATCCAACTACTTTACTAGTTGAAAAACTGACTGACTTAAATCAATCGTTGGTCAAAACACCTATCACTGAAAGTGAATCTTCTGAGTCTATACCCAATGAAACTCAACAGGTCGAGATGACAGTTGACCTAGTTTTACCTTCAGAAGATCATTCCATTCTCAAAGAGAGTGAGAACGATGTTGTTCAAATTATTTTTGTTACTTCAGAGTCTGATGAACTTGGGGGCAATCCACCCATTCCTTCACAACATGAGGAAAATCCCCTAGTTCCCACTACTCAAGGGGTTAATTCACCCGTTTATTCGGTACCCCCTCAAAGTAGTCTAGTCACTTCCTTTGGCTGGAATCGACTAGCAAGATCTCGCCTTCCTTCTTATGTACCATTCCGGATCATAGTACAAGTTTACAAAATGATCATATCTGGCACTATCATAGATGAAAGGGCATCGGTGAGTATTCTTTCCTCAACTGCTTGGAAAGCACTTGGTTCGCCATCGCTTATGCCTGTTACACAGAATCGATTAGGCTTTAACAAAGGAATCAGTCGACTGTTAGGGATCCTTCCTAAGTTTATTATAACTTTGGGAAGGAAAATTGTTCTCTTGAACGTGATGGTAGTCCCAGGACCGTTATATTACAATCTACTCCTTGGACGTGAGTATGTTTACAACATGGAAGCTATTGTTTCAACACTCTTTCGAGTGATGTGTTTCGCACATGAAGGAAAAATTGTCACTGTTGACCAACTTTCATTTCCCAGTTCAAGCATAGCTCCAAGCCGATCATCATCCCTAAATGGTCCTTGTACATCAACAGTATCTCTCCATCCTTCATTCCACCCATCTGATTTCCATGAGTAGTCTAGTAAATGTAATGAAGCTTAAGGGGCATGCACCCTTGTCTATTCGGCGAATGAACCTAGCTGAAAAGATAGGTTTCCCTATAGGTTATTTGATTGGTCTGAGACACCATTCACCTTTTTCTATTTGGCATATGAAGCCAAGGAAGTGTTTTGTTTATTCTGTGGATGAAACCATCCTACCTAACATGGTTTCCCTATAGGTTATGCGATTCATCTGAGACACCATTCACCTTTGTCTATTCTGCGAACAAAGCTAAGGAAGTCTTTTGCCTATTCTGCGGATGAAACAATCCTACCTAACCACAGAAATTTCCATATGACTACTGGAAACTCTCCTTTTCACCATGCTGGGGGCATGCAAACCTTTTTCAAATTCATTCTTTATCTTTTTAGCTTTTCAGTTTTTTAAGCTTTTCTAGCTTCTTAGTTTTTTCTTTTCTAGTTTTTTTTTTAGTTTTTGTCGTTTCTAGTTTACATAAAAAGAAAAACTAAAAACAAAGCATATTTTATCGCATGGTTCAAGCTCGTTAAAAAATGAACCTACGTCCGAGCATAGTTCCCCATGGTTCAAGCTTGTCAAAAAATGAACCCACCTTCGGTAAATAACCTTTGTGATTGCCATCATCCTTTTGAACCTTGGTTGTGTTCCTTCCATCACGTCCATTCTTATGGCCGATCATACGCTTCCACTTGATTTTTTACCCTTTTTGAGGAACAAATGCGACGAGTGGTTTTGTTAGCCAAACTCTTCACATCACCATGTTTTGAGAAGTTCCAAGATTACCCGGAACCAGTTGCAACCCTAGACACCACTTGTTCCTCAAAAATGAGTCTCCTTTAAACTCTTTTCAGAGTCATTAAATATAAAAAAAAATTGTCGAGAAGTTGGCCTTTCCAGCTCGTTAAAGTAATTGGAAGTGCCATCCCTCCTGTATCTTTTAATATTTTTTGGACCTGAGGGATTATCTCACGAAAAAGTTCGAGCGCTTGTCCTTTTCGGCTCGTTAAAGTGATCGAAAAGTCACCCCTTTCATATTATTTTATCCTTTCGAACTTAACGGATTATGCTACAAAAAAGAACTGTTGGAGTTTCCTTTTCATCCCTTTTCAAACTCTCTAAACGTGAAAAGGACCGAGTTATCCTTGTTGTTAAACTCATTAAAACAATAGCGACAAACTCATCCACCTAGACGAGCTAATGTCCCATTTTTGTCCCTGTTCAAGCTCTCTAAACATGAAAAGGACTGAGTTGTCTTTGTCATTAAACTCATTAAAACAATAGCGACAAACCTGTCCACCTAGACAAGAATGAGTTTCACTGTCGCTAGACTCGTTAAAACATAGAAACAGGTTTGCTTGAAGGGAAAACTATATAACAAGCATATGTTATCCTCCTCAAGCTTAAAAAAAATAAAGAGGTACTGGTCAGCAATGACTGGGGAAAAAGGGAATAAAACTTGAAGAATTTTATGGTACCAGGTTGCTCTTGAACATGACACTTTCACTCCATCACCATTATTGAGTCAGGTTGGGTTATTTTGTTCACCAGTCATCTCACCATTGGTCCTCCACACCATCCATATTTTGGGGTTAATGCTACCAATCCATCTCAGTGTCGCCGACATGTTCAAGAGAAGTCATTCAATTGAGAAAACACAAACTTGGTTAATGCCTCATTCATTGCAATACCTTCAACCTTCACATTTCATGACCGCCATTCCTGAACCTTGTGTCATCAGATCATTTTCACCTCCAGAAAATCATTTGCTTCGTTTCGTGTCGTAGATGTGGGATACATTAAGGCCCTCCTACGATGAGTCACTTCTTGTTGACGTCAACTCATTATCCAAGAAGTTGACTTAGAAACAACCCTTCAGTACTTTGAAGCTTGCATGCCTCAATGGCAAGTTTCTCACTTCCAGCGACAGGTTGACATCAATGGCCTTCGACTAAAATATTTTGCGTGGTGTTCGACATCGGATCATATATTCACACCACATGAATTGTAGTGTAGTACCTTGAGGGTCATTATCATTATCGGTGATTCCTCTTACGTCTGTTAACAACTCACATTATTGGCTGGTAATAAGACGATGTATTTCCATGTTCGACTTCAGAACATCTTTTCACATGGATAGACTTGTACATCGGGTGAAGATTGAATGAGTTTGAAGAACCCAGATCTAGTTTCATCCATCCGGGCTGCGATATATCCAGCGATATAAAGACATCAAATGTACACAGAAGCTGCACAGATGGTCATCCAAGCTAGGGATGATGACTCTACATATGAAGAATCACCAATCTACAACTGCAGACGATTATCTGTTCTATGTACATGAAATGAATTTATAAAGCTAAGCATGGGAATGCCTGCCTCAACTAGATCATGAAAAATTATATTATGATGATGTATTGTATTGTATCTTATACAGGTCACCTTCCAGCTTGAAACCTCGAATCCTCATGATAAAGCATTTCACTCGACATCAAAGATTTACGACTTCATGCTTTAGGGGACAACTGTTATAGACATATTTGGGCACTTCAACCCCAATATTATATGTCGATAAACTAGGGCTCTTCAAACCCTAAAAGTGTTGTTTCATACCCTAAAATATCATAGTCAACTGATTACATCATTCCCCAAAAGTTCCACTTGAAAAACCATCCAAAATTTGCCTAAACTGGACCATACTAACTGCTCCACTATCAGGGTGCTATGCATATTGACTTCTACACTAACCAGGTGCGATGCATATTGATGAGGCCTTCTATAGGGTGCGATGAGTGAGGATGGACAAATGTCTGGGACAGTTCGCTAAGTGGATGCTCATGGAATCTTCTAGAAACTTCTCCTATGACACTTGCCTCTCTGAATTTGCCCAGGGATATACTGACTGCTCCACTATCAGGGTGCTATGCATACTGACTTCTACACTAGCCAGGTGCGATGCATATTGATGAGGCCTTCTGTAGGGTGCGATGAGTCAGGATGGACAAATGCCTGGGACAGTTTGCTAAGTGGATGCTCATGGAATCTTCTAGAAACTTCTCCTATGACACTTGCCTCTCTGAATTTTCCCAGGGATGAGTAAGAGATCCAAGAAATATCCAAGTGGAACCAAAAACAATAAGTGGAATGACACTAATCAAAAACCTAGAGATGACTCACAACCTTGCACACATTTATAAATGGATCCCTCATCTAAGAGATCTAGAAGCTGGAATTTTGTGAATTGTAAGGAAGTGCTGATAGATTGTATTTGAGAAAGAGCATTGTATTGTTGGTGATTTTTCTATTTCACGAGGTGAAGAGTGCTTCATGTTGGGAGGATGATACTAGATTAGACAACTGGGTTGTAATTCTCCCTTCCATTTAATAAAGTTCTTCGAGTTTTCTTCCATATAACTGTGCAATTGTGAATGTTATTATTTGTGAATGCCATTCTATGTTCATTATATTTCTGATTTTGTAATGATTATGATATAATAGATCAAGATGCTTTGACGGTTCTTTGTTACTGTGTTTCTACAGGTACTCTCCAAGCAGGATAAGTACGGAGAGGAGTTGCAAGCTCTGTCAAGGGGGAGAGAGATCAAGCAAGGAGTTAAGCGGAAGATCCAGGTTGGTTCCTTTGTCTTTTTCTCATCTATTATACATAGAAGAAATCGTGAATTGCTTTAAACTGTTGTTTCTAGGGTACCTGCCAAACCTAGAGGGCTAGTCGATCGAAAAGACACTAATTTTCCCAGGAACAATGAGCCCAAGTACATTTCGTAGATATTACAGATTTAGGGCAATATCAACCAATTTCAGCTGCAAGTTTAGTTGCAATGACAATTTCAGATCACTGTTGGTTCTTTGACTCTAAGCTCTCACCTCATTTATTCATATATATATATGTTAAGCTCTCACCTCATTTATAATATATATATATATATATATATAATATATATATATATATATATATATATATATATATATATTATATATATATATCATTTTATTTAGTTAAAATAAACCTTAAGAAACTATAGCTTGGGACTAGCACTCAGCCTCATCCCTTCAAAACTCATGTCATCCTAGTACGACAGACAATGCTACTAATGAAACTCTGGTCAACAATTCACTCTGATTTCACTCTGTCGACTTCACTAGTGAAATCATAATCAATGAATGACTTGCAACAAATATCTTTCCATTGAAACCTATTACATACATTGGGGTAGACCACATGTAATATGGAACCATTATAGATGGATTGACATAATAGACCTCAACCTTAGTGATGGATCATTATCCACCTCAAAAGAAAATCAAAATCGGAACACTCTAATTTCTCTTTAAGACTCATGTCATCCAGGTGGGGCCTACAACATACATATTGAAACCTTGTTGGATGACCTAACACTTCATAACCATAATTATGAAGAAGTACCCTATTAGCATTGGTTTGTATTTCACTTTCCATCTACCTAAAAAATATTGGTTCAACTCCATTTACAATCTCACTAGGTTCTCTTATATTCCTACATTTTCTGTAGATCTTTCATGTTGCTCTAAATTATAGATCCACATGGCTACTACAAATTGTCATTATATTAATAGAGAAATGCGAGATTATGATAAATAGGAGCCTTCTATTTCCACTAGTTAGAGATAAAATATTAATGAAAAATAAAAAATTGAAAAATTGAAAAGTTTGATGATGGAAGTATTCAGTTTCTGCTATTTGGATATTAAATATGTAGATTTTTGTATAATTTGAGTTGCTATACTTGTATAATTTGAGTTATTAAATATGTATAATTTAAGATACATGGAACATGATAGGAAAAAACACTCAAGTACACCTTTGTTTTGTGGACAAAATGTACTATTTCATTTTGAACATTAATACAATTTATAAAGCTTGTTATTATATAAATGTGCATGTTTAGATTTGACTATTATCTATTTGTTGTCATAATGTGGTATTTTCTACCTGCCATCTAGTTTTAGGAATCTCAGTTATTTAATAGAAATAAATTGGATTGAAAATGAATTATGGAGATAATATATTGTCAATTGAAATTTATTTATTTTTAAAGCTTTCGTTATGGAAGGGTTATAGAAATATATGCCCTTCTAATTGAAATTAAAACCAACCCTTAAAATTTGACCACTTATCATAGTGGTGACAATGCATCGCTATATTGAGATTGAAAAGGATTTTGATAGTTACAAGACGATGTAGAAAATTTTAGAGTTTGTTTGGCCTCAAACTTTGAAAGAAAATAAACTGATTAGAATGGTAGAGTCTTACACCCAACAAACAATATAGTGTCAATTAAACAACCTTTGCTCTCCTTTCCTTTGAATTATTGGACATGGAAATTGGGATGGAAAAAGAAAAGGCTATATGGAGGGCCCATCTTCCAATGACATCAATCACTACAAGTAGGAAGGAAAAGAAGTCACATCTCAATTATGGGAGTTGAAAAAGTTTCCCATGTGACTACCTTCTAAGAGCTTTGGATATTTCTCTGAGGCACAGACCTACCTATTACCTAACAATCGGATTATCATTCAAGGGAGATCTACACATCACACTCCCATCTTCTATCTCGAGTTCCAATATAACCATACAATCGTTGATGCCACTATAGGCTAGGAAGATGCTATATGATTAGGTTTCGATTATTCGAGATTGGTATTATTTCGGTCTTGAAATTAAAGTTTTGTTAGGTACCAACCACAAATAAAATTTTTGAGAGGAACTAACTCTTGGCCAAGGTACATACCAACATGGAAAATCGAGTCGAGTTGACATCGTACCTAAGCTGAAAGTTAAAAACGTAGCTTCAGTCATCTCAACAAAATATAAAATTTAAGCAGGATATCGAGGACTTGGAACAACCAATAATTAGGAGAGTCTATCTACTAAACATGCACTAAAGAGGAGTATGTATTGTCCCTTTTCTTTTACTTTATATATTTGTATCTATTTTATAATTAAGTATTTGTTATATATATATATATATATATATAGAGAGAGAGAGAGAGAGAGAGAGAGAGAGAGAGAGGGAGAGAGAGAGAGAGAGAGAGGAGAGAGCATAGTGGAAAACTTGCCATAAAGGGGGTCCGTTGTCAAACCTTCAGTGGGGATAGTGATTGATAACTGTTATTCTTAAATGTCATCATTGTTATTCAAAGGTAAACCATGCCACCTAGAATTACCCCACTAGTGGTGGTCTTTAAGCGGTAGACTTTCAATATTACGAAATGCCTCTTAACTCTTGGGCTATTAACCTACTTCCTTATATTAGAGAAATATAAGCTTTTAGCCAAAAAAAACATATTTAAAACATACTCCAGACTATATATATATATAATC
>APFE031112792.1:14825-45729 GCA_000404065.3 Pinus taeda
CCTAAACTTAAACCTCATATATAAAATTTAGATACTAGAACCAAATTATAATTTAAACTCATATTCAAAATAAATGGGCCGTTGCGCAAAATTGCACCGTTTTGATAAATATAAAACTTCAAGGAGTATGGATGAGTTTAATTATTTTCAAATTAAGAAGATTTTATTATGATATTGCAAAGTTAAAAGTTATAACTTACTTACCAAATCTGTTATATAGAATAATAGTATTCTAATTTGTTGAATTATGAGGAGGAACGGGAAAGTACATTTGTTTGGAATTATTGTTAACCTAATTTTATTTTTAGTGAATGCTAGTGTATATTTAATTAGTTTTATATTGATAAATTTTTTATTCAAATTTTTAATATATGTCGATATGTTTATTAAGTATGGCATTTATTATGAATATGAGAAATTATTTATTGGAGTTTTCTATGAATGTGGGAATATATGATATTTGTATTAAATTTATTAGCGTAGATTATTATATTTGTTTATGATATTTGAATTAAATATAGGAGTTGTTTTTAGTGTGATTTTTTAGACTTTTGGGTGTTAGAATTTAGCGGAAAATTTTGAGGTGAAATCTTGATTTGTTTTATTTAAACTGGTTTTTTGATTGTATATATATATGGATTCAACATCCTGAAAAACCCCTAGGGCACTTAGATTGTGCAACGGTTATCCATCAAGCTTGTGATTTCAATAAATTCATGTCAGATTTTAGAGAAATTAGACTGGAAAAACCCATTAGAAAATCTTCTAAAAAGTCTTACTAAAAAAAACTCGCTAAACATATATTAACATAATACTAGGGAAATGCCTAAAAACATTAGTGAGAATCTCCCCCTGTTTTCTCTCTTTCTCTCTCTCTCTCTATATAGAGTGCAAAGGGTCAACTCAACTAGTGGTCACCAATGTTATAGGATATTTAGCTAGTTTTATATTGTTAGGAATCCTCTTGGGTTGTGTGCATTAATTTATGTCAATAGATTTACTAGGGAACACAACCATGAATATGGAGAAGTATTCCTTAGATTTCTCTTCGACATTTTTCCAAATCAAACCTTGATGAGAAATCTAACAAATGTTTCCTCATATTCATGGATGACATCCCTAGTAAATTTGTACACTATTGTACTTCATTGAAAAGATTAAAACCAGACATTTAGTAACACAAAACTAATCGAATGCTTAGTAAAACTAACAACAACCATTTAAACTAATTTCTTAAACTTTGTTTATATAAAATATCTTAATAAAATTAACACTAATTGATTTGTTTATATAAAATATCTTAATAAAATTAACGTTATTCAATTAAGGGGCATTATAAAAAAAAATAGTGAGTGTGAGACTTCACAATAGTTAAAGAGAGAAAAATAATAATTTTTTATAGAGTGGAAAAATCTATGAAAATTGAGTTGTCAAATTAGTAATGGAGATAACCATCACTAGCTATAATCTTGGAATGCAGGTTGACTCATCAATATTATTAAAGGAAAACCATGCCACTAGAATTACTAGCTGGTGATCTGTCACAGGTAGGCTTCCACTCCTACGAGATACCTATAGGTCTTGTGTTATTAACTTATTACATTAAACTCAAAAAAGACTAGCTCTTACCCAAACAAAAACAATTTTAAGACATACTCCAAACCTCAAAAAAAAATTACATTACAAAATAACAAAAATAAATTTTAAAAAGTTATATATATATATATATATATTAATAAATATAATAATATAATATAATTACATCTTAGATAGATATATTGATAGTATTTATTGTATTTAATAAAAATTATTGTTAAAATAATTTTATTAAATTTGTAAAAAATGGATTTTAAGTTTTTAAATATTAATTGTAAAAATTAAATTTTTTTAAGATTACTATAAACTTAAGTTATTAATTGATTTCCTTTGTAGACTTAAAAATACAAACTTTTAAACAATAAAAAATAACTTAAAATTAAATTTTAATCACTAATTAATATCCACTAAACATCCTATATAAAAAATGTGATATCCAAAAAGACCTAAACTTAAACCTCGTATATAAAATTTAGATACTAGAACCTAATTATAATTTTAATTCACATTCAAAATAAATGCGCGAACCTAATTATAATTTAAAGTCATATTCAAAATAAATGGGCTGTTGCGCAAAATTGCACCGTTTTGAGAAATATAAAACTTCATGTAGGATGGATGAATTTAATTATTTTCAAATTAAAGAAGATTTTATTATGATATTGCAAAGTTAAAAGTGTCCCAATTAAAAAAGTGTTTTACCAAAATTGTTACAGTTTTACCAAAATTGTTACATAGAATATAGTAACAATTTACCTGCTTTTCAATCAAGAGTTAAGTAAGGGTTTCTTAAAGTATGGACTCAAAACTTTATTATCTTTATTTTTAGAAGTGGGGATACAAATAACTCTTTTAATTATCGAACAATTATGATTAGCATTTTCCTAGCCAAGTTATATGGTATTCTTTTGGAAAGGAAGTTGAGCATATGGCTTGAATGTGAAGGTAAGCGGGCCAAAGGCCCAGCGTTTTTTAGAAAGCAGCACTCAACAACAGACCACCTCGTTATGCTTAGGATCTTTGTGGAGGAATGCCACAATGATAAATCCAATCTCTTTAGTTGCTTTATGGACTTTAGAAAGGCTTTCGATATGGTTCCTAGAAACAACCTTTGGAACAAATTAGAAGAGCTAAAGGTTCCTTTTAAGTTGAGAGCTGTCGCTATAAGGTTATACGAGAATGTAATTGCCAAGTTAAAGAGCAATGAGGGGTGGTCAAAAGATATTAAGTGTAATATCGGAGTTAAACAAGGTTGCCCCCTCTCCCCTACCCTATTTGGCATTTACATCAAGAAGCTAGAAGGATGTTTAGAGGAAGCAGGATGTGCTGGCACGATCTTAGTTGGGATAGTCGTCATCCTTCTTCTCTACGCTGATGATATTGTTCTTCTCGCGAGGTGCCCATCTCATCTTGATAAGCAACTTATACTTCTTAAGGATTTCTGCTCTACCATGGGTGTCATTGTTAACACTAACAAAACAAAATCTATGATTATCAAATCCAAGAAGGACACTTACGCTAATTTTATGTACGACAATAGTAACTTGGAGGAAGTATCTTCCTACAAGTACCTAGGAATTGATATTCATCACAAGCTCAATTGGAACTATAGCATTGAGAAAAGGATTAATGGGGGATGGAAAGCTTATTTTGGTCTTGAAAATAATTGTAAAACGACAAACCTCGTAATGTGGAATAGAAAGAAATTCTTCTTTGAAACTTTAGTCACTCCAGTTATCTTATATGGATCTGATGTTTGGGGTTGTAGTATCTTTAGAGAATCCTGGAGAAAGATTGAGCAAATCCAGAAGCGTTTTATAACGTATAACCTCAAAATTAAAAGCAACACACCCTATCCTATTCTCCTTATAGAAGTGTGTCTTTCCCCTATCGAGAGCCTAGCTATGACTAGGCTTTTGTTGTACAAGCACAAACTCAATAATATAGGAGACCATAGACTTCCTAAGCTAGCTTTAAATTCCATCCAAAACCACCTAAGGATCAAACGAAGATGGTATAAAGACACCGGGGCCTGGTTAAACCATTGGGAGATCAATGAGAATGTTGCATTACAAAACATTAATAGCATTAAAAATATTATTACTTCTAAGTTCAAAGAAAAATGTGGTGTAAGAAAGATTTAGCAGCTAAAAGAAAATTAAGATATTATAAGGAGGTCATCAACCCCACCCTAGAAGATCAAAAGTATCTCTTTGTTTTAACTAGCTCAAAGAAGAAAATTAATACAACCAAGATTAGAATGAACTCTCATGAGCTCCATAGTGAAACAGGTCGTTGGGCAGTTCCTAAAACACCATGGATGGAAAGGTTTTGCCATCTCTGTGAGAATACGAACTTGAGGATGAAAGTCACTTCCTCTTAGAGTGCCCGACGTACAACCACATTAGATCTCAGTTTCAAAATCCTTGTTGCAATACTGACCTTCCTAGCCTTTTACGTTGTGAAAATTAGAGTGAGCTCGGGAGGCATCTCTCCAAGCTTTTTGAGCATAGGAATAAAATCTTAAATCAAACTAAATAATTCGTTTCTTTAGGTCCGATAGACCAAAATTTGGTCTCAGCGCACATTAACCATCATCATCATCAGTATCTTAATTTGTTGAATTATGAGGAGGAACTGGAAAGTACATTTGTTTGGAACTATTATCTTACTTAGTTGAATTATGAGGAGGAACTAGAAAGTGAGGGGGAACTGGAAAGTACATTTGTTTGGAACTACTATCTTACTTGGTTGAATTATGAGGAGGAACTGGAAAGTGCATTTGTTTGGAACTATTTTTAAGTTAATTTTATTGTTATATATATAATTTCAAAAAGTTAATTAATTTTTGTGAACGTTATTGCATATTTAATTAGTTTTATATTGATAAATGTTTGGTTCAAATTTTTTTATTTATGTCGATATATTTATTAAAGATAGCATTTATGAATATGAGAAATTATCTATTGGGTTTCTTTATATATTTATGAATGTGGGAATATATGATACTTGCACTAAATTTGTTAGTGTAAATTATTATATTTGTTCATGACATTTGAACTAAATATAGAAGTTGTTTTTAATGTGATTTTTTGAACTTTTCCATGTAGGAATCTGACGGAAAAAGTTGAGGTGAAATCTTGATTTGTGTTATTTAAACTAGTTTTTTGACTGTATATATGGATTCAACACCTTGAAAAACCCCTAGGGCACTTCAATTATGTAGGGGTTACCCATTAGAGAAATTAGACCAGAAAAACCCATTGGAAAAGCTTCCAAAAAGTCTCACTAAAGACAACTCCCTAAACATATATTATATAATACTAGGGAAATGCCTAGAAACATGAGTGAGAATCTCCCCATTCTTCTTTTTTTCCAAACCAAACATTGATGAGAAATCTAAAAGATATTTCCTCGTATTCATGGATGACATCCCTAACAAATTTGTAGACTATTATACTTCATTGAAAAGATTAAAACCAAACATTTATTAATATAAAACTAATCAAATGCTTAATAATATTGACAACTACCATTTAAACTAATTTCTTAAACTTTGTTTATATATACCATTCTTAAATGTGGAGAAAAATATACCCATTCTTAAATAGTTTTAACTAAAACCATATCATAGAAATAACCAAATGTACTGAATATACAGCTTGAGTGGGCCTAATGGTTAAGAGCATGTGTTTCCTCCTAAGAGGTTACATGTTCAAAACCAGAGGGGGGTAGAGTATGTATGCCTTCGTAAACTTAGCAGTCAAATCGCTGACCTTAAAAATGGATATTATTATTATTATTATAAATTAAATAATCCATTCTCTCCTTTTTATATATATATATATTATAATATTTCAAATCACTATATTTTTTTTTTAAGTTATAAGCACAATATCTTAGTTAAAAAAGTATGTATGCCTTCGTAAACTTAGCAGTCAAATCGCTGAACTTAAAAATGGATATTATTATTATTATTATAAATTAAATTAACCCATTCTCTCCTTATATATATATATATATATAAATATTTCAAATCACTATATTTTTTTAATGTTATAAGCACAATATCTTAGTTAAAAAATGCAAACTCCTCATAATTTCACATCACAGAAAGTTTTTTTCCTCAAAATTACAATATCTGAGTTTAAAATGTAAACTTTTCCTTAGGTTATACAATTTAAAAATATTTTGATACGCTGTATCCTTAATAATTAATAACAAAATTACTGCAAATCTAGATTAATGCTCCGAAAACTGTTTTTTAAGAAACTCAATTAGCCAAAAGTGCGAGCTTATGGAAGCGAGCAAGAGAGAAGCTCAACTCACCTGGAGGTTGTTTCTTGTACCAACGGGGCATAACCTTTCGTTTCCAAGCTACAACCAACACTAACACTAGCACCATCGCAACAACGACACCAGCCATGACCGATCCCAATTGCCTTTTCCCTGCACCAAACAACAATCTGCTGCATTACTGAATTGCATTGCAAATTCACTTGAGATGTTCCTCATAACTTAAATGCCATTACCTTTTGTGTCTCTTGATGGCGGTATAGAAGGGCCGCTTCCATTAGAGGATGAAGAGGGTAGAGAAGGAGCTCGTCCATTGGAGGGAGAGGGTAAGAGTACAGCGTCGCCGAAGAACTTGTATGTCTCGGAACGGATCATGCAGTTCCGAAGCAAGGCCACTCTTTGGGTAGATCTTTTTACGCAAAGTTGGATTTTCTCGAACGCCGTTTTGAGGCACTTTCTACAGTCATCCATACTCAAATCTCTCCAACACTGAGCTAGAGTATAATTCCCACCATCGATTTCCGTACCGTATCCAACATTACTGTCCACAGCATTATCCATGGCCCTCGTCAAAAGACTGGCAACCGACCACAAAGGTAAACTATTTGGATCTGTGCTGGATGTGCCCATAAAAGTGCAGGGAGCAAGGTTGAGTGGTGATAATTTTGAATAGAAGTTGTAAGTTTCATATCTCAAAAAGCATCCTTCCATCACATAAACGCTCCCGCAGGAATAACTGCCACACAGTCTTACAAATTCTTCTTTAGCATTCTCAACACATGCCCAGCAAGCAGAGGCATTGAGGTCTCCCCTGCACTGAGCAAGACCGTACACCTTATCTCCATTCTCTCCATGAGATGAAATACTGTAGCCCGTCTTATTAACATTTTTAATCAATGAGCTCTGGACCACGTTCAAGTTTCTTTGCCCAGCACTACCATTGATGAATTCTTTGCGAATGCATGCGCTTGCGGCAGTCAATCCATCGTCTGTGGCTAATGCTAACGTTAATAATTTGAATGTTGCAGCGAATAGTATGATATTCCAATTACAGACGCTAGAAGGGGCCATTCTGTAATTGAAGTCAGTCACTCTGAATATGCGCTAATCCCTTCTTTAGCTTTAACGAGAGACTGTTCAAAGACAATGTATTTTAGATTTGCCTCTCATCCTTTTAGTCGAGCAACGCGGAAGATACGGGTGAGGTGACTTTGACTTTATAGTTCATTGTATGATATTAAAGTTGATACGCGGGCGTTTTATATCCTCAAAAATGAAAGGTAGTTGCGTTATCGCTTTCGCGAGTCAAGTCGAGCACTTCGCTAGGAAGTATCCGATTAACGTAAAAATGGATGCGTTAGCAACTCGGGTAAAATTTGGAAAAAGGCAAGGGATTTGATTCGATGTTTTTTAGGTTTAGTCAGCTCACGATAAGGGTGAATTGACATTGACGGTAGAGTTCAATGCATGATATTAAAGTTGATACGTGGGCGTTTTATATCCTCAAAAATGAAATGTAGTCGCGTTATCGCTTTCACAAGTCAAGTCGAGCTTGCTTCTTCATCTTGTCAAACAAGCGAACGCACTAGGAAATATCCTTTGAAGGTACCCGCTATAGGAAATATCCTTTGGAGTAAACATGGTTACGTAAGCGCTTTCGCAACTCAAGCTCCCATGTTTGACTTGTGAAACTCGAGCCAGCTAGGAAATTTCATTTCAACTAAATATCTGTTTATGAAGAATATAACTCGACCCAGCTAGGAAATTTCATTTTAACTAAATATCTCTTTATGAAGAATATCATGGGTTAGTTTAGTAAATTGTAATTGGAAAATTTGTATAAATTATACAAGTTCAAAGTAAAATTTGAGTTAAAGGTTTGCATTTTAAGATATTTGATTTCACACTTATGGATTCAGCCTTAAGCTTATTCTACATTGATTCTTTATATGTATGTATGTATCATGTATCAATTTTATGATGTGTATGGAAAGAATTACACATCTCTTTCACTTCAATAAAATGTTTCAGTTATACTTTGTGATATTGTGATTTTGCATTGTTTAAATTGCACATTTGAATGCATAAATGAATTCAACACCTAGAAAAATGTTATAGACACTCAAATTGTGAAAAAATACACAACTTAAAATTATAGTTCCAACAAATTTTATTGGATTTCAGACTTTAAAATGTACATGAAAAGGGGCCAATGTTGAATAGTTAGAATACACAAAATATTTTACCATAAGATTTTTTTATTATCAATTGTTTTATAATATTTACATAGTTGACATTAAAATACTTACTAAAAGTTGAAAGATTTTGTTTTCAATTGTTTTGTATAATATATACACAATTGGGATTCAATTCTTTATTTATTTATAATTTTTATTTTCCACAATTAAATGTGTTTTTGTGTAGTGTCCCTTCTTAGTGAATTAGCTTTGATGACACTTGGAGAAGATGATTATACATGTTAGACTTATGTTATACATGTTAGACTTATGTATATTATTTTATGCTATAGACCTGGTTTAGGTCACATGGTTGTTGCATGGTTATGATAAAGATTGATTTTGGTAGAGACTTATTTTTGTTAAGCGTATATTATCTATGTTTTCTCCTTTGGTATCCTAGCTTGGACATAGGTATATGACATGGATGGTGATCTAGGATTGACCACATAGATCCATGGATGATCATGATTATGTCGAATATATGGTTAATTGTGATTTATGGATGATACATGACTTGTATGATTATATATGCTTAATCTTGTATCGAGCAGGACGTGGTAGGGGACTTGGTTATTTGCCAACAATGATGCTCAAATTATAAATCACTCTGGAAGTCATTTCTTCAAAACCAAAATGACTATGGAAGCCAAGCAGAATTCTTGGTTTTGGAACAAGAGCTTACCAAAGAACCATCAAATGGGTATGAGCTCACAATCAGTACCTTAAGGTGAAGCGCGAAGTTTCAAAGTAGAGTAGATGAGAAACCATGGAAATTATGTCACAAAGTCCTAAATCCATGAAAGATAATTATGTGGAGTCTTGGTTCTATAATAAAAGGATTAGGGCACAAAGTCATGCATATTTAAAATATCAAGGTGTGGAATCTTGGATCCTTGGAGTAGATCAGAGTGCAAAGTCGTCAATCTACTAAGGCATGAAGATGCATGAAATAGGGATGCAGAATCTCTATTCTTCATAAGAAAAATACCACTCATGGGTAGCTCAGGGATGAATTTTCTTAATAAGATCTCATTTATGACAATTTTTGAGTGACTTTCTAAAAACAAAAAGTCATGTCTAGCATCTCAAGAGTGAGTTTCCAAAAATAATAAATCACCTTGCAGCAATTGGTAATCAAGTATGGTTGAAGGAAAATCACTTAACTTATTATTAATCATTCCTAATAGTTCGATCTTGACTTAATCATCATCATCATTATTATTATTTATGATACTATGATATTATTATTTAAAGGAATTCTAGTCACTTTCATCACCTCAATCACTTCACACCTTTCTCCTTGATGAGTCTCATGGCTTCGCGTAACTCTCTCTCTTAATGATACATTACACCCTCTCTTATGCACTCATCAAAGACATGGCATATTCCTCTTACACTCACTAAAGTCATGTCATAAAATATTCCTCTTATGCTCTCGTTAATGCATATGTTACACTCTCCTTAACTAAGGTATGTGTACCTCTCCTTAATGGCATGAGTTACACTCTTATAAATGTAATATGTTACCCTTCCTCAATGCATGCATATTACTCCTCCTTTATGACAACAATTTATTTCTCCTCCTATATATGTGTCTTGTGTCTTCTCACTTGGGGGAGGAGAGGTGCATTCTGACACCAAGAGTTTGAGAGATTTGAAGAATATTGTGAGAGGGAGAGACCTGGAGAGTAACCAAATGTTGTTGATATGAATCTAAAATTTCCTAATTAACTCTACCTTGTGGAGTTCAATGTGAGTAGTATTGAGAGGAAGTGAAACTTATTTTCCTCAGCTTTCCTTGTATATCTCTCTACTACTATAATTTGGTATTGTTTGTGAGCTTATACAACTCAAGGGTTCCAAGGGGGGGAGTTCTCCTTTGATATGGTTGGGTAGAAAATCAAATGCCTCAAATAAGTTCCTTAAGGAATCAAATATGGAGTATGATTTCAACTATTGGAATTCAATATCGCATCAGGTATAAATTTATTTTCCTTGAAATTTTAGTATAATATTAGCAAGAAGAATTGTATGAATTTTAATTTGTGTAAGCATGTAACTTTGGTTTAAGCTTAAGTTATTTGGAAGATTATGGCTAAGTTGAGAATTAAGAATAAGAGTAGTCTATATGTAGGGATGTTTATATCTTAAGTTGTAAATATTATTGGTGTAGTTTATTGTACTAACCTTGGTATTGTAGAGATTTGAGGAAGAAAAGAAAAATATTGCTAAAAGTAATTACAATGAAGAATTATGAAAGAGGTTGGGTAAGAGTTTCATGACTTATGGTTTTGTTTGTTTTAATTGAAAAAGGTAATTAAATGCTTTTTAGAAAGGGTTTCAGGGTATGTTTACAAAGTGTTTGACGAAATCCCTGAATGGGTAATGCTATCATTTTATATTTTTATATATATTTATGCATGAATAAGTGCTAAGTTGTAGCCTACCTGAGAAGTAATAAAATGAACATGTACCAACAATATAGCTCGAGGAATTAGAGGATCAACCCTTAAAAGAAAATGCAAAAAGAATAACAACAAAAATATGGTTTGGAAGATAAAAGGTTTGAGGTAAGTTGAGGTAATTTTTAGTCATTTCATAGAATATATTTTCTTAATAATTCGATGTGTTTGTGATTCGGGTTTTGGTATAGTTATGTTAGCTTACATGACTACAAATTATTTGACATAAAACCTTAATGGTTGTTTCATTCAATGCTTCCATATGTTTTCCAAATTTTAGCAGTGGTTGAAATAAGATTGTCAAATTATGTCAAGGGAAGTAGATTTGCAGGTTGTAAAATGTTTGATTAAATACATGTATCAAGAATTCATATAGTGAACCTAGAAATTCATAAATTCAATGAACAATTCATAGTAGCATACTTTTGGGTTTTCTTTCTTCATGTAGAATTGTAGATGAAAGTTTGCATTCCATGTGTTTGATAAAAGTGGTAAATGAGATCTAAAGTTTTGTTGTTTTAAATAATTTCATCCCTAAGAGTTTTGGATGAGATTCAGCTCAACATCAGGGAGTATTCATACATTAGGACCATGTAACCCCCACTTTGATTAAAAAAAATGGTTTTCCGACTCTAATTATATTATATGGTTGATTTTGCATATTGTGTTGTTTTGTAGAAATTTTACCATTGATTATATTAAGATGATTCATGCTATTTTTTAAATTCTTGTTTTAATGTCTCTTTGATAGTTTAAACATCTTTATGGAAATTTATTTCATGTTCGTTAACTATTTGTTAAAATGCCTAAATGGTTGTAGATTGTATGCTTGCAAATTCTCTGTTAAAATGTCTCAATGGTTGTATATTGCATGCTTGCAAACTGTTTGTTAAAATGCCTCAATGATTATAAATTGCATGCTTGAAAACTATTTGTTAAAATGGCTCAATGGTTGTAGATTGCATGCTTGCAACTTGTTTGTTGAATTTCTCCAATGGTTGTAGCTTACATGGTTAGAAGTTAATTGTAAAAAAATTCCCCAATGTCTACAGTTTTTCATGTTATTAAATTGTTGGTAGGAATGCATCATGAAGATGGCTTGTAGTTTTACTTGTGTGTGAAATTCAATTCAAGAATTATTGGCATTATTGTGAGACAATGAAGAATGAAGTTACGCAATAATATACATGTTGATAATCATTGAAGACGTAAATAAGAATGTGATATCATGTTCGGAAAGGTCATTAAACATCATGGATTAATTATAGAGTAAAATATTTATAAGATTTATAATGAATTGTTAGGAGTGAACTAGGGCCAAATGTTTTAAGAGTTTGATTTGAAAATGTTGTAGATTGTTTGATAATAAAATGGAAGCTTGTCTTACCATCTAGAAATGTTATTACTGGACATAAAGTATCTTAAGGGTGAAGGATTAAAGTAGGGGTGCTAAGTAATTAAAAAATAAATAAATTAAAAATAAAATAAAAATATCGTATTTTGAGTTATTTCTCTATAATATTTATGGTTTAATGTGGGACCTTACATTTTGTTATTGATATATTTGTAAATACACTTCACTCTCATATTGTAAATGTATTTTAATTAATATGATATAAAATATTTCCAATTTGATTTCCAATTTGACTTTAATGTTTTCTCTTACGGTTTAATTACTGTATCATTTATTCCATATTTTTTAATTTTTTTGTTATTGTGATTATTATATATATATATATATTATATATATATATATATATATTATATATATATATATATATATATATATATATATATATATAGAATATAAGTTAATAATGCTTGTTTTTTTTGTTGGTTTGACCCATGAGGATTTAAGCTTTGAATCTCATGGTTTATATATTACTTCATAACACAGTGATTGTTAATTGAGCCGTGCCCCATGGAAATAAGCTAACAATGTTAAACACTTGTGGCGGATCCTATTATTGTGGTACATTCTAATTCACTTTCAGTTACGCTTTGGACTGAAACAATTTTGCACGAGTACTAGGTAATCGTTATTCCTAGAACGTTCACATGAATGCATGATACAAAAATATACTAATCAAAGAGAGAAAGTGATAATAAAGAGTTACAAAATGCCATTAAACTTAATTCATATTTTTTTAGTTTGATCATGTATATAAGCAAGTAAGCCATGTCCACCAAACTAATTTCTAAGGAGTAGTTTCTTTTGATTTTGAGGTAGAACAGATGGATGTGAAGACAAGATTTCTTCATGGAGATATTGTGAAAGAGATTTGGGATTGATTGCAAGCTTTGAGGAAAATTAGAGCAGCTTGCAATCAAGGGTTTTGGTAAATCGAGGAGAGTGTTAAGATAATGACAATGAATTAACCAAAAAAAATTTATAATGGATTCATTTTTTTTTCATGTAAATGGGCATATGGCTGTAAGACCTAGTATGGCATGCATACCCCTGGGTAATCACTGGTAAAGTCTAGGTTAGACCTAGGTGTAGAAATTCTCACTGTAGATTAACCTGATTATGCAATATAACTAAAGCAAAATACTTAATCTACTTCTACAATCAAAATTGCGGAAGCTGAATCAATTTGAGCAAGATCAAGTAGAACACATATAATAGAGAAGAAGAATCAATACACATGAAACGCAGAAGAATACTCTGGGGAAAGCCTCGACTAAAAACCCCGCTATCTATATTATCATACAAGTTGGAAATACATCATAATTACACAAATCTTTAGCTCCCACAACTAACCAGCTCTCAGTACAATCCTCCTGGATGCTCACTGGCAAACAAGGCTTCTAACAAACCTTCTCCTCTGCCCTCGAAGCCTCTGATTTCCTTTTGTTGTTTCTCTTGGGTGATCCTACTATTATCAAGTGTAACACTGATCACTCACACTGATCTCACACCCTGTAAAACTATACAATCCTCAAGGAACCTTCCCTTGACTGCATGGATGTGTTTCCTTTAAAGGAAAATTCCTCCAACTGATAGTACAATGTCCCTGTCTTTAATCTCAACTGGGTCTTTGTCTAAACTGACATGCATGAGTTATTTATGAGAGAATCCTCAGTTATCTGGAGTACACTAGTTGCATGCATGCATGCATTAACTGACTGACCTCACAATTAGTTCCTCAAACTGTTTGGAACTAATTTAACTGGACTTAACTCAGTTAATTGAGCTAACTAATTACAACTTAAGTACAACTCAATCTTATCTCCTTAACTAAGGGATAATCTCCTTAATTTAAGGGATAACTGTTGCATGACTTCACAAAGACTTCTAGCTTAAATTTCTCCAACTAATTAACCCAAGATGAATTAATTAATTATTTTTCAAGCAGCTAGTGAGAATAAATTCTAATTCTAATTCACAATTCTAATTCAAGGACAAATCAAAATTGGAATATTCTGAATGCTATTTTTAGCATTTGTATTTTTATCATTTCTTGTTGTTATTTTCAACACTCCCTCTCAACAAGAAAGGAATTCAACTTGATCCCAATCCCGAACCTTTGGAATGTTCTGCATGCAACACTTCTCCCTAGTTTTGTTGCTTCAGCAACTCCAGAAACAAAAAATATCCAACCTGAATCAGAATGATGCCTTTGTCATCAAAGTCTCTGGCTACTATTGCCTCTGTTGACTGAAAACTCTGCACTTTTGTTGACTCAGCCTGTCTGCACTGTTGTCAATCCTTCTCTGCGCTCTTCAGTATCTGACTTCTCTAACCTCTATCACTTTGATCTCTAATTGCATCAATCCCATTGATTCCTCCCGCTATTATGTTCTTTGGGCTCCCGTAGCAAGGTACCATCCATGAGATAAAACCTCTCAATGAACCTTGCCCAATTTCAACCTTCTTGGGACTATCACTTCACATCGCCGCACCTCACACCTGGAGGTATGGCTGCATGTGATCCCTCTGCCCACATGGCTTGAAATTTTCCCCTATTGGAGGTCTCTACATGAGTGGATGCCTCCACTTGGTCTCCTCTCAGCGTCTCCAATTGTGGCTCCTCCATAATTGTTTGATACTTCTTTTGGGTCCGCACGTTGAGAGGTAATTTACTCTCCCTATCAACCACCAAGTCTCTAACATTAGCCTTGCTCCTTAAGGCTTTGCATGCATCTTGAACCTCAAGAGCATACAGGTTTTGTACCCATGAACCAATATGTTTCACCTGTCTCGTGGTGATGTGTTTAAGGAAAACCTTTCCTTTACTGAAGACAACATCGTAGCCTTTGTCCTCCAACATCACGATCAATACCAAGTTCTTCTTCTGTCCAGGCACATACTTTACATATGTCAAGGTGATAAGAGCTCCATGTTCCCTCTAAAAAGAAACCGTGCCCACTCCTAAAACACTATACCTTTCATCGTCACCCATCTTTATGAGTATCTTGAGATCTTTCTCCTCCATGGTATTGAATAAACTTTTATTGCAGGTCATGTGGAATGAGGCTCCACTGTCAAGAAACCAACCACAACCCATCATCGAAGACATCATGCATGCGATGAGGATGAAGTCCATTTTGAACTAAGAGGCCAATGCCTCACCTTCAGATCCTTCTGAGGATCTCTTCTTGGACTTCTTTAGTGGAAAATTAGTTGCATAATGAACCATATCATGACAATTAAAGCATCTCACTTTAGATTTGTCACCCTTCTTCCCTCCATGAGAAGAATTCGATTTGGGATGAGAATCATTCTCCTTCCCTTTCCTTGCCTTACTCGCTAAGGCCAGATTTTCTTCATTCTCCTTGGATGAAGAACCATCTCGTGTGTTCCTCCTGATCTCCTCCTGCATGAGATCCGACCACAGTCGTTCCCAATCCGGCAATTTCTCCCTTTCATTCACAGAGTCTTGGTAGCTATGCCAACTCTTTGGAAGGCCAAGGAGAGCGAGGCTCACCATATCATCATCGGCAGTAGTTATTCCCACACTTCCAAGCTCATCTCTACAGGTGGTGAGCTTGTTCAGATATGTGGAAATAGTATCACCATTCTCCATCTTGATTCTTCGAAGCTTATCTTTGAGTGCCAATTTCCTTTGGTCGCTATTGTTCTGATATAGGTCCTTCAATGTCTTCCACATTGTAAACGCAATCTCCTTCCCATGGAGATTCGGGACAATATGGTCTTGAAATCCCTCAAGGATGATCCATCTCACCCTCGCCACACACTTCTTCCATTCAGCCAACTATTGTGCATTAGTTGAACATGGCTTTAGGATTTCTTGATCAATGAAATCCTTCAAGTCGTTGTCTTCTAATACAACTTCCATGCGATCTTTCCATGCTATATAATTCGAGCTGCCATCCAAGGCATACTCGAGTCTCGAGCCATAGAACACCATTAACCAACCTGAAGTATGAGATGAATTAGATTTGTACCTTCAATCTCGAACTTCAAACTTCGAATTTCCCTTCTCAGTATATTGTTCACAGCTTCGATCACCTTTGCTCTGATACCATGTAGAAATTCTCACTGTAGATTAACTTGATTATGCAATATAACTAAAGCAAAATACTTAATCTACTTCTACAATCAAACTTGCGGAAGCTGAATCAATTTGAGCAATATCAAGCAAAACACATATAACAGAGAAGAAGAATCAATACACATGAAACACAGAAGAATACTCTGGGGAAAGCCTCAGCTAAAAACCCCGCTATTTGTATTATCATACAAGGTGGAAATACATCATAATTACACAAAGCTTTAGCTCCCACAACTAACCAACTCTCAGTACAATCCTCCTGGATGCTCACAAGCAAACAAGGGTTCTCACAAACCTTCTCCTCTGCCCTCCAAGCCTCCTATTTCCTTGCGTTGTTTCTCCTGGGTGATCCTATTGTTACCAAAGTGTAACACTAATCACTCACACTGATCTCACACCCTGTAAAACTGCAGAATCCTCAAGGAACCTTCCCTTGGCTGCATGGATGAGTTTCCTTTATAGGAAAATTCCTCCAACTGATAGTACAATGTCCCTGTCTTTAATCTCAACTGGGTCTTTGTCTAAACTGACATGCATGAGTTATTTATGAGAGAATCCTTAGTTATCTAGAGTAGACTAGTTGCATGCATGCATGCATTAACTGATTGAACTCACAATTAGTTCCTCAAACTGTTTGGAACTAATTTAACTGGACTTAACTTAGTTAACTGAGCTAACTAATTACAACTCAAATAAAACTCAATCTTATCTCCTTAACTAAGGGATACTCTCCTTAATTTAAGGGATAAATAGTGCATGAATTCACAAAGACTTCTAGCTTGAATTTCTCTAACTAATTAACCCAAGATGAATTAATTAATTATTTTTCAAGCAGCTGGTGAGACTAAATTCGAATTTTAATTCACAATTTTAATTCAAGGACAAATCAAAATTGGAATATTCTGAATGATATTTTTAGCATTTCTATTTTTAACATTTCTTGTTGTTATTTTCAACACTAGGTGATAAGGGCGATGTCAAGTTAACAGATACCCTGGGTAAAAACTTTGAGGGGAGTAAGGGCTAGGGTGTGTAGGGCTAGGTTGACTCACTTGGCAAGGTTGGTTGGATTTATTCAAGGAACGCCAAGTCAAGTTTAAGGTGGGGATGTTAGGTAAATTGACTCAGGGTTAGAGTCAAGGTTGACCAGGTCAAACAGGGGTAGTTTTGGGGCACGTGGTATTGTGTACCCATGGTGTTCTACCCATGGTATTGCATGTAATGGATCCTATAAAAGGTTGGGAAGACTTCATTGTAAAGAAGACCAGGAATGTGAGAAGTGGAGGCTCACTTGGTCGGGTTGACCAGGGTTTTGGCCAAGGCTAATGAAATTTCATTGGGATGGATTTCTCCCTAGATTTGGCATTGACTCAGATAAACATTTGTGTTTATGTGTTATTATTGGTGTTGTGTTAATGTTTTTATCTTAGTAATTTTAAATATTTGGCAGTAATCTTTTAGAATTCGTCTATGGGTAATTTTGGTACAAGTTTAAAATCTACATTTGATAAATTGAGGAGATTCTTAAGATATACACAATGAATTAACAAAACCCTTGATTGCAAGCCACTCTGATTTTCCTCAAAATTTACAATCAATCCTCTACCTCTTTCACAGGATCTCCATGAAGAAATGTTGTCTTCACATCCATCTATTCTACCTCAAAGTCAAATTCGATAGTAGAACAGGAATCAAAAGGTGAAGATCCACAAACTCTAGTTGTGAGAAGATCAGCTTGAGAAAGAAGGCAACCAGAAAGGTATAGTCCATCTGATTTCTGTTCAAATTTTGTTTTATCTATTAATGATGATTATCCCAGAATTGTCATGGAGGCAATAGATTCAGAGGATGGAAAACTATGGAAAGAGGCTATGGCATCTTTGGACAAAAATGAGGCTTCACATCTAGTGGAGTTGTCAGCTGGAAGGAAACCCATTGGAAGAAAATGGGCTTTTAAGAAGAAGATGAATGCAGAAGGCAAGGTGGATAAATAGAGAGCTTGGTTGGTAACAAAAGGTTATTCCCAGGTGTTGGGAATTGATTTTGGTGATATTTTTTCTCTTGTTGTCAAGGTAGCTTCTATTATATTACTTTTATCTATTACTATTGCTTTTGATTTTGAGCTAGAATAGATGGATGTGAAGACAACATTTCTTCAAGAAGATCTGTGAAAGAGATTCAGGATTGATTGCAAGTTTTGAGGAAAAACAGTGCAGCCTGCAATAAAGGGTTTTGGTAAATCGAGGAGAGTGTCAAGATAGTGATAATGAATTAACAAAAAAATGATTATAATGGAGTCATTTTTTTTTGCATGTAAATGGGCATATGGTTGTAATACAGGGTATGGCATGCGTACCCCTAGGTAATCACAAGTAAAATATGGGTTAGACCTAGGTTATAGCGGGGATGTCAGGTTAACATATACCCTAGGTAAAAACTTTGAGCGGGGTAAGGACCAAAGTTAACATGGTTGGGTTGACTCACTTGGTAAGGTTGGTTGGATTTAGTCAAGGAACCCCAAGTCAAGTTTAAGGGGGGAATGTTAGGTAAATTGACTCAGGGTTAGAGTCAAGGTGGACCAAGTTAAACAAGGGTAATTTTGGGGCACGTGGTATTGTGTACCCATGGTTTTTTTCCCATGGTATTGCATGTAATGGGGGCTATAAAAGGCTGGGAAGACTTCATTGTAAAACAGGCCAGGGATGTGAGTGGTGAAGGATCACTTGGCCGAGTTGGTCAGGGTTTTGGCTAAGGTTAATGAATTTTCATTGGGATGGGTTTTTCCCCAGATTTGGGGTTTTCTCAGATAAACATTTTTTATGTGTTATTATTGTTGTGGTATTAATGTTTTTCTCTCAGTAATATTAAATATCTAGAAACAATATTTTAATTATTTTTACTGTATTTTTTCTTCACACTTTGTATTATATCTCTTAAAACTTAATAAAAACTAATACATTAATGTATTCACAAATATGTATACCATGTTGAGACAGTTACAACAATTTAATTTTTCAACTAAACTTAATCTGACTAAGTTGTCAACTTAATCAAGTTTTTCAACCGACTTATAATGTGTTCTTTCTAACTCAATTGGGCCAGTCGACTAAGTCAACTAGCCCCTCCAACAAGAGGAAGAGGTTCCAATTGCTAAGTATTTTTTGCATCAAGGAATTGTATTTCTCTCTCATAGTTGCTTCCCAAGAGGGATTCCCTTTAACCTTTGGAAATTTATGAGGGTATGACACATGTGTCAAATAACAATATATGGGATAATAATAATCCATGATATATATATATTGTGAAGGCTCCACTAACTATAACCTGATTCTCCATGGATTGGTAGGATCACTTGCTATATCATGAGATACCTAAAGTGTCTTTTGTACCCATCGAGGCCTCTAATTTAGATGTACAAATTCGTTATATTTTTTTTAAATATCATAATCTAAAATGTGGTCATAAATATTAATATCATAGAATCATTAAGATCAGGTACAAATAAAAGTGGAGAGGATGAAGCATGGTGCTTCAAAAGTTCCAATAAGGGACCTTTTTGAAATCTTTTGGATGAGAAAAGTATATGGAGAGGTATCCAATAAAATTATTCATTGTCCCAAAAATATGCACTCCTTTCTCTAAGGCTTCATAGCCTTCCTCTTATCCATGCTTGTGCACACAAGAATTTGAAGTGATTAGCATCTAGTTCCTTCCCTTTCAAGGCATCAAATTAAGTGATACCATTTCCTAAATTATAAGGAATCCTATTATATATATAAGAATTATAATTAATGGCTTCATCCTATATCTCAAGGGATAAGGATCTGGCATGAGGCATACAGTTCACCATTTTTTAAAGTGTTCTATTTTCCCTCTCTATCGCTCCATTTTATTGTGGAGTATATGAAACTACAATTTTAAGCTCTTTGCATAATTCTAAACAAATATTTTAAATATATTTATGGAAATATTCTTGCTCATTATCATTCCTAAGGCATTGAATCTTATTCCATGTCTAATTTTCTACAAGTTGCTTGAAATTTTTGAGATGCTCAAAGAATTTATTCAACTTAAAAAAATAAACCCATATTTATCTTGATAAGTCATCAATGAATGTGAACACATGATTTTCCTTACTTATAGATGGGTGAGGAAAAGGTCTAGAAATGTCATTGTGTACTAGCATAAGTAATGAAGTAGCTCTCTTAGCATTTCATGTCTCAAACTTATCCTTAGGATCCTTTCCAAGTATGTAGTCTTGGCAAACACCCATTATGTATTGGATGTTTGGAATCCCTTCAACCATTCCTTGCTTGGAGAATTAATCCAAATAATTTTAATTAAGGTGACAAAATCTCTCATGCTATAACCTACTCTCCTCCCTGGCATGTGTTAGAAGAGAGAAATCAAGTTTAGGGATAAATCCAAAGAAAGTGTATAGCCTAATGATTGTGGTTCAACTCTCTAATAACAACTCTAGAACCATATAATATGTTGGAAATCACCACTAGATTTGGATTAAATTCTACTTTTATTCCCTGAACCTATATGAGTAATTTGGTAAATGGAAAATAAGTTAACTGAAAGCCAAGGAATATATAATACCTAGTTAAATTTTTCATGCTCCATGTCAATTCTCCTCTCTCCAAAAACCTCCATAGGTGTACCATCTCCAAAACTATTGCTCTTCTAGGACAAGTATCCAAGTAAGAAAAAAAGTTTGCTAAAGAAGCCATATAGTCCGTAGCTCTTGAATAAAGCACCCATGAACTAAGATATGAAATAATAGCTAGAACTTCATGACCCTTACCCATGTTTTCTGGTGGCAGGCCCCCCTTCTTCTTCTTAGAATTATCTAGTATGAAATCACCCAAGTGGTACTAATGGAGTACATATGCCATGTGATCTTCATGCAAGAGCTCTCAAGATGGAACCCTTTATTGTAGCATACACACTTCTTATTTTCCCTTTCAACTTTTCCTCCATTAGAATCCAAACCTTCCTCATTAGGATTTTGCTTAGCTTCCTTCTTGTTTTCTAGTTAATTCTTCATGTTTTTTTGCTTAGTCTTCTTTGTTGTTTCCTATGTTACAATTGCCTAGGCTTAGCAGAATAAAGGGCCCCCATGAGTATGATTTTTTTCTACTCTTGTATTAGAGATTCGATAAACTCATATAATGATGACATCTTCATGTTCTTACCCATAGATAATTTTGTAGTATGGATAAAAGAGACCAAGACAAAGTACTCATATCCTACATTAGAATGCACCACAAGAATGAGCTACTCTTATTTTCTATCTATGCCACAAGATTTTACATGAGCCATTAATATCTTGAATATAGAGAAGAAGTGTTATAGGGTCTCGAAGATAGATGGATTCATTGTGATCAACTCATTCTCAAGCTAATGTCCTCTCAACCCATCTTTTCTTCCAAATAGATCATCTAATTGATTAAGTGTCTTGCACTTATCAATTTGAAACAACAAATCAAGGGGTATTGATAAACAACAAATCCCATAGCCTGAATTAAGGCTAAGTTTTAGTATCCATAGTGATCCTATAGAGCCCCTTATCATGTATCCTAGTATCCATAGTGATCCTATAGGAGCCCCTTATCATGTATCCTAGTGTCCATAGTGATTCAACACCCTAACATCTTACACTTGTGATTCTTAAAAACCTCGACCTAATTCTGACAAAATTGATTGAATGTCGAAGCTATAAAATTTATATACACCAAAAAGCCAATTACAATATATCTCCACACAGTTGCAAAACTAATTTATTCACCAAACCATTCAAACTAAAATCCTTTATAATTATTAATTGAAATTAAAATTTTTTCACACATTTTTAAATTATATTATATTTTCTTAAAAATTAATTAATATTTTTCGATTTTAATATATAGATATTTAGATTTACAATAGGCAAGATATTCGTGAAAATTAAAGTGTGAGGAAAATTATTCCTCTACCATCGAAATTTAAACCCATATTTTATAAAAACCATAAGCAGTATAAATGATTGAACGATATTTATGGTGGTCGGTTTTGAGATGCAATCGAAACTTGAGGCGCTCTCACAGCAACTTTTCTGACATTGACTTGTCGTGTCAAATCACCTCACCCTTTTTGTCTTTACTTTGTCGTCGGCTGGAACACGGTACTGCAAACTTCTCCTGGAACACGGCACTGCAAACTTCTCTTTCCTTTCCATAGGTCGTTGTTATGTAAGAATTTTGCAATTTCAACGATTAAATAATAACATTTTTTTGCAATATTCAAATTATTTCTTTTAGACAAGTATATGATTATTTGGGTAGAGAGTATTTTTGCCATAAGACAATATAATTGTGAAGATTTGGTCATGAAAATGTAAGTAATAATAAAATTGGAATCCATTTAAAGAATTTAGAATTTTCTCAATTGTTTTGGAATAAAGAATTTAGACTTTTCTCACTTGTTTCTAATAGATATTTCTTAGGGTAGTTATTATGGTAGTTAAGGTAAAGTTGTTTGGGTCATATAATCCATTTGGTAATTTATTAGTTAAATGTATTTTTAAGTCAGAGTAAATTTGACAAGGTTATAGAGTCGATTTAGCAGGGTAAAGTTGATTAAGTTGGCAGTTTATGAACTCTAGGTTTTTTGTAATCCTTACTTTTGCTCAAAGTATTTTCATGTAATGTACTCTATTTAAGGTCATGATGACTCCATTATAATTTGTCTTTGACCATGGAATAATAGATCTATTATTTGGAATTGGTTTTCTAGCAATGGGTTGTAGGATATTTTATCCTGTCCATGTATTAATTTTGTTATGTATTTATTTCTCTCTTTTAATAAAAATTGGTAACAAAGCCATGGGATTGTGGCCTAGAGAAGGAGGTAGTGGTTACAAATGGCACTAGATTGTATGAGGTTAAAGCTAATATAGAAAATTGATTGGAAATTGATTAGTGGACATTATATCTACATGAGAGAGTTGTGACATGAATCATCATGTAGATCTAATCCATTGAAGGGAGACATAGCCCAACTAGTTGTGAAAGTAGAGTAAAAGATTGGGTCAAGGTGAGACAAGTGTTGTAGAAAATTTCCAAGTGGAAGAAGAGTATAAAGGCCCTCAAAAGAATGTGTATATAGTGATAGAGAGGTTACATAGTTGCATGGAAGAGAAAACATAGACAGAGTTGATAGTGTTGAGGTCTAGCAAAGGAGTCAACTTGTTATAAAGAGCTATAGTAGTGCATGAACACCTTAGAGTGTTTGATCCAAGTTGAAAATCCGAGCCATATGCAGTAAGTATTCCCCAAGGTTGTTGTAAGACTTGTTGTTTAAGCATACATGTAGTGTGGTAGCACATGATGTGATCCCTCTCATGCATAGACATGATGGAGTATCAAGTCGTAGAATGAACCACTTGAATAGGTACAAGGATCACTGGTGTACTTGTATGCTACCTTGAGGTTAGTTTGTTGTAAGACGTTATTTAAGCATACATGTAGCATTGTAATGCATGGAGTTATGTATGACCATGTTGTGGAATCAGGCACTTGAATAGGTATGAGGGTTGAAGGTGTACTCATATGCTAGCTTGAAGTGGGGAATCTTATATCTCAAGGTGTGAGATGGTTGATGAACCATATACAAGAAAATGTATCCAATAAAACTGGAAAAAACAAATGGTTACCCATGTATTTTGGTGGATGGTAACTTTTTTATATGAACTTCTAAAAAGATATTGGGACCAATTTAATCTCCCAAAGCCAACTTTAAGGGGGTATTGTTAGGGAAGTTGGGGTAAACTTGATCGAGTCATAGAGCCAATTTATCATTGGCAGTTTACGAGGTTGAGGTTTTTGTAACCCATGTTTTTTCCCATGGTATTCTCATGTAATGTAGCCTAAGCGCATGATGACTCCATTGTAATTTTACTTTGGGTCATGGAATAATAGATTTATTATTTAGAGTCGCTTTTCTCGCAAGGGTTTCCAGAATATTTAATGATGTCCATATATTATTGTTCTTTATTTTAAACAACGAATTTGATGGTTATATTAACAAAATTAGTGCCCACAACAATGCAATTTACGTATGAGTTTGAAGAGTGGATTTTTCATGGATAATTCATACAGATTCTAATCTTATGTACCATACATGTATTACATACATCAATATAATTCTAAAAGTATACAATTAGTAAAATATGTTTAAAATTTTACAACCCTTAACAGGCATAAGCAAAACTGAAGATTAAGCCATGAGATCATCAATAATTATTCTATTATCAATTCAGGATACTTGGTTTGGGTCAAGGAGTCCTACTGCCACATATAATGCAGAGTTGGAAGATGAAATTTGGGCTTGGTTGGCTGAGTCTCCTCCTCGATGGACTACTTGAACTGTGATAATTGGAATCTCACTCTCTAAATTTGTTCATGGAGCTTTTGGATTTGGATCCTCTAATTAGACATAATTTCTAGTAGTTGTTCCATCTGGGGTGTCATTCTAACAAGTTTTAGTATGAGTGTTACAATTTCCTTTTGTTATTTTTTCCCCTAATCTCTTCCTCCACCTAAGGGATCTTGTCATGTCCATGAGTGTTGTCCATGTAGTAACAACAGTGTGATTTGGTAAATGGTTTGATGACCTCAAACATACATGCATAGAATTCTAGAGGAGAGAAAGACTATATTTGTTGGTTACATAGGAGAGCGAGGTGGAAGTAAAACCTCCACCCCCATGTACTTTAAAAGTACATATCCATACTTGAATGAAGAGGGAATTAGGTGGTCAAAATGTGTGAAAATGCCCCTGAAACTTAACAAATTCACATGGGCCATCATATCATTCATCCCACCTATGGGTTATTGTCCTATGGAGCGTGGAATGAGAATGGTGAGGACTGAGTCAGTGTTGCTCTCCTCTCACACAAGATCAGCTTGCAATAGAACATGAAACATCATTTTTATGTGCAGGGGAATGCCCTTTCACTAGTATATGACATGAGTATAATTGCAAGGCGTCCAATGAGGAGTTAAGTCAAATATTCAACCACACTTATTAACATGTGGGTACTTATTTTGCTAATGGTTGTGTGCATTACATGTCATTGATGGGATTGGCTTTAGTGGTTTCATGGGGGAATCTAATGGAATAGGGACTCTCCTCATGGACCTATCCATAGTAATGGTTCGAAGTGCAAGAGAGACTACATTATTGGCTATATAACATGCCAATGGAATGAGCTCTCTAAGGACACGTTTCACCTATATCTTAGGGATAGAGGATAGGTGGTCCAAAATTCTCTTGTATAATGAATCTATCTTGGTGTTAGAAGGAAAAGTGCCCAAGATGAGGTGTCTAATAATATCATTGAGTCCCCTATTGTGACCAAGGCTTTTGGGGAAATGAATTAGCCAATATTATTCCTTAGACAAGGCCATATGGTTCTTCTTGTTTGCTAGAAACTATGCCTAACTCTAAGCAAAATATAATTCAATTTGTCCTCTAGGGCCATAGAGCACTCCCCCATACCTGCCACCCCTATATTTTTATCGAAACCTCCATCAAAACATAATATGTATTCATTTTGTGAGCAATCGAGTGCTTAAATTGGTGTTTAGAGAGGGATAATTTCCAAGAATTGGTTTTGGTTAGAGGAGGAGGAGATAAATGTTGTGAGGATAATTACACGATCCATATTTGTTTGAATGAGACTAGTTGTTGATGTGTGTTTATTTTTCACTTTTTGGATATCATATGTTCTAGTGATAGATATTTGGCTACATCTGTTACAAGTTCAAGAATAGTGGATATGTCCTAGAATGGTACTTTGTTACTTGCAAGCCACACTTTCAAACACATATACTTTGGAAGAGCCATCCATATTCTTTTGAGTAAAGGATTTCCTTTAAAATATGTGGTATAGAGGTTGTTTTAGGATTCAAATAACTAATGGACACTTGTTTGCTTGATTAATCTCGGAGATAATTCTTGAAATGCATTGGTCTAAACCTAATTGGAGAATTCACATTCTAGGAATAATGCTTTATTTTCTCAATATTAGATTTGCACAACGCACATATGGAGTGACCTTATATTCCCCCTATTTGATAAGTTATTGGTTGTGAGGATTCTTTTGTGGAAGAGAGTCTAAAAGAAGACACTTTTTTTATGGAGGCGATCAAGATTCCATATATAGTGTTGAGGTAAATTTTACACACCAAGAACCATTACTTCGTAATCCTATGCCCTAGTTAGGATCATAAGACAAAGAAAAGTATGGATAAACCGAGGCAATAAATAATCCCCAAATATATGATCATGCAAGTATACATTCATGTTATTCCTAATGTTGTAGGGTTTGAGCTAAAAACTAACCTCCTTGCAGCTTGGTGAAGGGTTTTGGGCCTGATGCATAATTCTCTCACTCCAAACAAGATATATTTCTCTTCTACTATTGATCCCAAGCCTACACACAAGAACACACAAATAGAGACATCATGTAGTCTTCCGCAAAATATTGTTAGCTCAAAACATCAAGAACCACATGGATATAAATTGTTGCAAATATGAATGTAAAAATAAGGGAATATGAATCTTCATTAACCATAAATCAAAAGTATATCATATACCTTCAGCTTTGGTGTTCCTCTCTTAATTCCGGTAGAGTCTCCTCACTATAATGAACAAGGAATCAAGAAAACATGTAGCTCTCAAAATTTGAATCACAATACCAGCATATGACTCTCTATAGTTTCAGATCTCTAACTATAACTCTCAGATTATGGCTGACCTAACCCTCTAGGATAGCCAAGTATAAATAGGAAGAACAAGACTCCTAGGAGGATGAATGTAGACACCTAGGATGAAGAGAAGATAAAAATATTCTCTAATAATGAGTCCTAGATAGCTTGAATAAGTGAGATAAAATGATAAGTAAAAATAATATCCTAGCAATCATAAGCATCTAGAATAAGTTGCCCAACTTAATGCACAACATTGTGGAATTTTGGTCATAATCGCAGGTAAGATGGGCCTTTCATGTGGTTGGAAGGTTTCAACTGCACTCATAAGCTTCCCTTTATGCGGTTGAGAGTAAAACTGGGAAAAATAGTGGTCAAAAGATAAGGAAAAAGGTCAAAATATAGTATCTCAAAGGGACTAACCCTAGGGAGAAAAATAGGGACTAACACTAGTGCTTTCAATGAGAGCATTCATTTTTTTTGCCCTCTTTATTTTGGGATCTCCTAGATTTTTGTCTTATTCTGGTTCTTGGTGCTCTCCGCGATTTTTTTGAGCATTTATGACTCTTTTTGGGGTTTAATTTTTTGGATTTGGCCTTCTGTTTCATTTTGTGCACACACATTTCTGGAAAAACAAAAAAATCTTCTCAATCGCATGCATAGAACATGTTGCAATGTGGTTGAAAGCCTCTCATTGAAATTTCGTGGTGTTGAGCTTGCAGTTATAGCCACACTGAGCATAGCTCATCCATGCAGTCAATACTGTAACCCCAAAAACTCCTTCAGGAACCCTCTGTCTCAGATCTAATATGTTTTTTCCTTCTATTTGGAGTTTGGATCTCTTCCATATTTGGTTCTAGCTGGTTGGTTTGCTTAGATTTGAGTATTTATTTTTGGAATGGTTTCTTGCCGCATTATTGACTTTCAATATTTCACGTTCTCTCTGATTTCCTTTGATTTTTTGGATCTGCTATTACTATTGTTATCAGATGTTGTATACCTCTAATATGAATCCACCTCATTTGGCTTGTTTGGGGTCCTCCATTGCTCATCTTCTTCAAATTTTTCTTTGAGGGTCCTTAGTTCTTTGGTTGAGTCTATTGACTTCATTGTTGGGATCTCATTTTTTAGATATGAGTGGTTGTTTAAGAGACAATATATATTTTCTTTGCATTTTAGTTTTGCAACTTTTCTTCCTTTCTTTTCCTTTCATCACTTTTACTTGAGTGATTTCCCTTTTGTTTTCTTTCTTTCAATTGAGAGTGTTGGTGTTTTGTCTTTGGTTGTGCAATTTTTTCTAAAAAAAATTATTTAGGTGTGTTTTATCTTTTTATCACTCCCTCTTAATCTTCATTAGGCATTCCCCCCTCTAGGGTTTGGTTTTGACCTTTGCAGAACATTGGCTCTTGTTGAGACATTGTGCTACAACCCTAGCTTGTTGACATTCCCTTCCTCTTTTTTCGTTTGGATTTCTTGATGATTTCTTGATGATTTCTTGAGAGTGCTTGTTTGGCTTTGGATTCCTAGCTTTGATGCTTTTGAGTGCTTTATGTTCTAACTTGGGGACTCTTTTGGCCTCTTTTTTAATTTTTCTTCTTGGTTTGTTTTTGGGTCAAAATTATTATAAATTTGAGGTTTTTGCATTTATTAACTAGTGATAGGTGCATTTGGTAGGCATTTGTGTGTTGTGAAAAGACTCTTACCCTCCTCTAGTTAGCATTCATTGAATTGGAAAGAAAAACTTGCATATAACAACATTAGGGTGTTAATAACAAGAGTTTATCACACCATCTAAGTTTCACTTCACATCCCAACTAAGTAAATAACAACCATTTAAAATCAACATGATAATAAAATCAACTGGACTCATCTTTTCTTTTCACTGGTAGTACACCAACATTAACTTATGCTATGGTCTTGGAGATAGGCGTGCGAGTAGACTTCTTCAAGACCACAAAACCAACTTAGTAGCCTATGGTAGGGAGTTAAATCCACTTGCAGTAGTTTGTTCTGGGAATCCATTCTAACATAAGGGTCAATCACAAGGTCACACTTGGGTTGGGCAAGGTGACATACCCCATTTTTCTTAGTTTCAGGTGGCGTGAATTACGAATTTGCACGTATTACAAATGATGTTATTATCATTTTATTATAGTACTTGGGTGCCACTCAGGAGGAAACTCTCAAGGGGGTTTTATACTTAGCTATCTTTCCCTTGTGTGTGAATTTAGTTGACGACTGTCCCCCAAGGACATGTTATTGTTAGTGGTAACCTTAGTGGAAATTATTTTAGGGCTCATAAATAGGTGCAGGGTCAGACTCGTCTTCTCTATACCTGGGACATATATTATTCATACTCTCTCAGTCCTCTCAGGGGGTGCCCCACATCTAATAAGGGCACTTGGACTGAGTTCGCAACTAAAACAACTGGGAAGCAGGTCACTAGTATAAATGTCCCACAACCAACTTCTTTGTATTTGGTTTGTGTGTGACTACGTCCTTGGACTTTTATAATGTGTTTTTTTTTGTCCGAGTCAGTTTTTTTGCCTTAGGGTTGTCTGTACTAACTTAATTTGGTGAATTTACATTTATGCAACTTGGCTAAACCAAGTCATGGTTAGTCACTTTGAATTCACAATTTTCCTCTTGAACGAGGTGGAATTGTCACTCATGTTTGAAGAGTGTTTGTCGGTTCTCAATACTTGGACCATCCTATAGTTGTGGAATCAATACCTATTCCTCTTGGTAGTGATCTGGTTTTGATTGAAACATTGGTGGATGACTCATCTTCTAAGTTCTCAGTTTAATCCACCTTTCACTGATCCTTTGGGACCAAAATTGTTGTGGTTGAATCCATGACGATTTTATATTTTCTTACATATACATTTATTTTCCACCAATGGATGAGGTTAGTTCTACTTTACCCTCTGCATCTGTAGTTTCTGCTACCATGTCATCTTTTCCGCCTTAAGTGTGGCAGGACCTACACATCCGTCAACACCTCTCACATCTTCTTAGGGCATCCCACCAGTCTCTTCTAAGGCTCCTACAAATTTTCCTAGTGTTTTATGCCTACTCCCTCATCTACACTGACTATGGTTTTTAACCCTTGTCAACTTATAAGGTCAAGAATTTTTACTCTTAGTTTTTCCCAACCCACGGTTCTTGTTCCTCAACTAGGCATGGTTACTTCCATAAATGTGTGGAGAGGGTTATCTGTTGCTCCTAGCCAGCCTTAGGGGAATTTTGGTTCAAATATTTCTCAAATTTGGTATAGTTTATTGTTTGGAGGGATGCTAACCTCTGACACTTTTCCTAGAGGAGCTAGTTTACTTGGGGGTAACCATTCCACTAGCAACGTCACTTCCATGAGCTATACTTCTTATGTTGGTGCTACTACACAAGTTGGCCCATCCTTTCCTGCTGAGTACAACCCCATTAGCAGTAATTCTCTTGGGGGTCATGCACTCTCTGGGGAAGTTTACCCTAAGGGGGAAACTGTGTTCACAAGTCATATTGGCCCACATGATTTATATGTTGGGATGAACCCTTACTGAATTCAACAAACTTTACCTCACAATCCCTATACACAGGGACCTCACGATTGGTCAAGAGACCCTCTTGCCTATGACCCGTTTAGTCAGCTCCGTAATCCATTTTTATCTTCTCTTGATTTACTGTATTTATCAAAGCTGACAAATGATCCCATCCAACATGATCCTTGGTGGCCTCCCATGCCTGCTAAGTTACCGTTCGACATTCCCAAGTTTGAAGGGAAGGCTAGAGAGAATTCATCCATCCATATTACCACTCATCATATGTGGTGCTCGTTAAATTCTATAGAGGATGATTCAATAAAATTATGCTTGTTCCAAAGTACCTTGAGTAGAGATGCTGCCAAATGGTACATCGAATTGGAAACAACACCTTACAATGATTTCTCCTCCTTGGCCCAAACTTTCTTGACCCACTTCTAGTTGTCCAAGAGGTATGACATTGATTCCGACCTTTTGTCTAACTTTAAACAAGATGAT
>APFE031112801.1:0-11325 GCA_000404065.3 Pinus taeda
TTCGATAAAAGGGACTTTGCAATTTCTGTTGGGGAAGAAGAAGATAAGTTGCATACTGATCCAGATCTTGATAAGGGTCTGCTGAAAAATGGTAAAATGCTTCCTGTAGATACCCGTGAAATTTTTGGAGAACCCACCACACAAGAATTTGTGCACCCTCCAGTAGATGCCCATAGAAAATTTGAAGAGCGCACCATACAAGAGTTTGTGCATCCTCTTGCAGATACCCATGAAAATTTTGAAGAGCGAACCATACAAGAATTTGTGCATCCTCCAGTAGACGCCCATGAAAAATTTGGAGAGCCCACCATACAAGAATTTGCCCAGACAGCTTCCAACGAAAACTTGGATGAAGAGAAGAAGCATATTGCCCTAGAAAAAGGTTTTGATTCCAATAGCTCTGCTAATAAAGATATACAGAACAATGTGGGTATCTCAGAAGTCCAGGACCATGTCACCTCAGCATTCATCTCTACCGGTAATGAAGTGTCCGAGAACACCATTGATAAGGAAACATGCACAGGTTCCATCAACCCCAAGGTCGAGGTCCAGTCCCATGTACATGAAGAGTTCGACAAAGTTTCTGCCATCAGAGAGCCGAGTATGGACATAGACCTGTGCCTGGCTCAGTGGAGGAATGAGATGAACTTTGACAAGGCTGAAAGTCCATTATGGAGGTCCCCATTAGTAGTAAAAGAGGAAGAGGATGAACTTAATTCTCTGAGGGAGTATTGTTACCTCCATGGGCAAAATATGATGTTTCCTGAGAAGATCCCAAGTCGAGACGAGCTTAATAGGACATTTCTCGATAAACAATCTCAGGCCCAATTTCCTGAATTTTATGCACAGGCCACTGGGTCCAGATTTGAGGACAAGGCCCAGGAGATGGCTGCTCTGGATGCTGCAGAAGAGAACATTATGCAAGCAGCATTTGGTTCGAACGATGAATCTATAAGCGAGATCATAATGATGGAGGAAATGCTTAATCATAGAAGAGCATGGGAAAACCCAATAAACAATTCTTTCAAATGGCCTGTCGTTGAAGGTGATTTGCGTTTAAGCGGTGGTGTTAATTCAGTGGACGATGGGCAAAGTAAATCTCCTAAGTTGAGGAAATTCACAGATGCCCACCCTCTAGAAGAGGCTATAAAGCCAGTTACGGACCAACAAATACAAGTACTGCAAGAAGCTCCGGATGTTGATAAATCTGACTTAGATGAGAATGGAAGGCCTCCAAATATACTTGCTGAGAAAAACAGCAACGGTAATTCTTCACCACCAACATCTGCAGAAATCGTTCAGAAGGGTGGTAAATCTAGCAGAACGAATCGGAAAACTCGACCCTTGATAGAGATTATTAATCTTGGATCTCCTATCAGTGAAGACGAGAAGCAGACATTTCCTTTCTATCAAGATCATAATATCGATGTTGTCGACTTAGTAGAAGGTGCAGAACTGGAAAGCCTTCATGACTATCCCTTATCTAAATTTACAGGAAAAGCGGAGACAGAACAATCAGACGAAAGCGGAGTGGAAGCATGGCACCAGCCAGCAATGGCCAAACAAAAACTACAAGATACACCAAGGCAGCCAAAGCTTAAAGATGGTGTTTTGGAACCCAAAGCTCCAATTCAGGGAATACCCAAAGTTTATAAGTTTGAAAAGGAGATAGAGGACGAAAATATACCGGAAAACTTTATCAACTCTCTGAATTCAGAATCTATACTATCTTCTGTAAAGAAAGAGGTGAAGGAGAAGCCTCAATATCAAGTCACTCAAATCAGACAGAAAAGCATAGTGAAAAATGAATTTGAGGAGATAGAATCATGCTCAGAAGAAGACTTATGCGGGGTTGAGGAAAGTAAGAAATATTGCGAGAACAATAGACTAATTACTCAAAACTTGAAATCAATAAGATGCGAGTTTGAAGATGAGGATCACGAGACTCATTCTGTGAAATCCCACATAAATACTGCAGTTCCGAGACAAAGCGGTCGAACTCTCCATATTAGAAACTGCACAAACTGGTTCTTTCCAGAGCTGATGCCAGATTTGGAGTCCATTTCTATAAACACGAGGCCATGCAAAACAAAAAAACCATTGAATGGGAGAGTAATATTGCAACAGAAGAATCAATCTTCCTCTGTTATAGGTTTCGAGAAAAGGGAGACAGGAATGGAGGAAGAACAACACGAGGCGAGTAGACGAGAGATTGAAGATAATTTTGTTGAATCAGAAGCGGAACAGAGACCGGAGCTGAAGAGAATTCTCCGGAAGCAGTGGGTTATGGCAGTCATGCAGTCTTGCATGCTTGGTGTTGCAATCTTTTCCTTTGGGTTTGTCTCTCATCAGAATTTTCCGCCCCCTACTTAATTCATTTCTCTCTTTTAATTGCATATATGAATTGTATCGGATTGAAAGAATATGTCACGTAAAAGGAGAATCCTATCTATTCTTTGAACTGAACTAGATCAATTTTCTTATGACATTCGGAGTTCACAAAAAAAAGTGTAAATCACAAAAAAGATTTAGGATGTTTTTGCTGGACTTCTTATAGCTCTTGTGAAATTATGTTCGATATTTATATGAAAAAGAATAGGGTGATAAAAGCTGGCTGAAGAAGGAGATAAACATATAAATAGGAACTATACATCTTTCTAGAAGTTTTTATTGCCTTGTTTTGTCAATTCTTGATTAAGGTCCCAAAAACTTCTACCAATATAAATTTCCTGAAACAAATTTTAAAAACACCACTATGCGAAAACAAAGTGGTTTTAATTATAAGACTTCACATATTAACAAGATAAATATAAAAGTCAAGTCTTACTAGCACAACCGGTTGAGGATGGGCCTCGTCATCTATCGGACCCAAGATCAAACTTAATGGGGTGGTTGTGCCTTGTGCTAGGGGGAGGAGACAGGCTAAAAAATCCAGTCAGCTAAGGGCTGGTGTGGCCCAGGTCGGGTGAGATCCCCAGGTGACTTTAACAGATTAGATGCCCCTGGGTCGCAGCTCCTCAAGCCACAGTTCAAACTTAGAGGATCACAAAAAACTTGACAAACAAAAAAAGAAAACAAGATAAATATAAATAAAGGAGTTTGTTATAATATAAAACAATACCAATCAGGGAAGATGCCCTAGAAACCTGATTGTATGTAGATTGCGGATTCTAGAATATATTGGAAATTGAATAAATATGAGCAAAGTCAACCATAAACAGACATGAGCAAAATCAAATAGTTGACTTTGCTCATACCCATTCAATTTTCGAAATATTCTGGCATGCCCTAGAAACCTGATTGTATGTAGATTGCAGATTCTAGAATATATTGGAAATTGAATAAGTATGAGCAAAGTCAACCATAAATAAATAGACATGAGCAAAATCAAATAGTTGACTTTGCTCATAACCATTCAATTTTTGAAATATTCTGGAATCTGCAATAAACAGATGGCCAACCTAGAACATACTATTACAATTACAGATTATTCATCCACTCAGTTTATCAAAAAAATTTGCATATTCTAGTATCAGCATCTTACAACTAAATACCTTACATACCATATATTTGGACAGCTTGGGGTGTCCAAGGAAACTAAACTATGAAAATTTGGTATTAAGTTCCCATAACAACTATCAAAAGGTATAGAAAAATAACGCAAGATTTGACCATCCCTGCATGATGGATTGCAAATGCATAAGATAATAGATCTTTCAGATCATTGGTTTTCGTTGATTCACTCTTTTGAAAATCTCAAAGTTGGCACCATCTTCTTTAAGAAAGTGTCCAAGTGTGTCATTTGCAAGAGCTACTTCTCTTTAGTATTAATTTATAAAGGCTTGCTATTACACTAAAACTCGTAGGTATTAGTAAATTTCCAACATAGTAATATTATTTTGAGATGGTGGTTAGCCCCATGTTTCCAAAGTGGCAGTTAGTCCACGAAATCAATTTCCAGAAATGTGGTGATTAGTCCAATACCCTCTTCCAATGTATCTCAAGGAATTCGAACATAGGCCAAGGCTCTGATTCCATATAAAAGTTTGTCATTACACCAAAATCCTCTTGGCATTAGTAAACATCCACACCAGTAACATCACCTTCAATGGGCAGTTAGTCCCATGTTCACAGTGTAGTGTAGTGGTTAGTACATAAAATCGATTCCCATAGGTGAGGTGGTTAGTCCATAAAATTGATTCCCATAGGTGAGGTGGTTAGTCCAAAACACTTCTCTTTGTTGTTTCTGTCCTGGAATACACAAATACTAATACTTGATGTTTACCAACAGCTGCATCACATTTTCAAAAGACGCATCATTCAGCAACTGAAACCTCTCGAGTGGCTTCTTGACACTTCCAGTATAACAATGAGCCAATGAGCAAGTCGTATAATTGAGATTAAAATAGAGTAACTCATTTGGATTAACCCTCAAAAACAGGGCAAAATCCTCGTAGCTTAGAAGTATTGTAGATAATCTTACCAATTGAATCATTTCCTGAGTAGTCTCAATTCGCACAACTCTCTTCGAAATGTTGTGTCATTTGCAAGAGCTACTTCTCTTTAGTATTAATTTATAAAGGCTTGCTATTACACTAAAACTCGTAGGTATTAGTAAATTTCCAACATAGTAATATTATTTTGAGATGGTGGTTAGCCCCATGTTTCCAAAGTGGCAGTTAGTCCACGAAATCAATTTCCAGAAATGTGGTGATTAGTCCAATACCCTCTTCCAATGTATCTCAAGGAATTCGAACATAGGCCAAGGCTCTGATTCCATATAAAAGTTTGTCATTACACCAAAATCCTCTTGGCATTAGTAAACATCCACACCAGTAACATCACCTTCAATGGGCAGTTAGTCCCATGTTCACAGTGTAGTGTAGTGGTTAGTACATAAAATCGATTCCCATAGGTGAGGTGGTTAGTCCATAAAATTGATTCCCATAGGTGAGGTGGTTAGTCCAAAACACTTCTCTTTGTTGTTTCTGTCCTGGAATACACAAATACTAATACTTGATGTTTACCAACAGCTGCATCACATTTTCAAAAGACGCATCATTCAGCAACTGAAACCTCTCGAGTGGCTTCTTGACACTTCCAGTATAACAATGAGCCAATGAGCAAGTCGTATAATTGAGATTAAAATAGAGTAACTCATTTGGATTAACCCTCAAAAACAGGGCAAAATCCTCGTAGCTTAGAAGTATTGTAGATAATCTTACCAATTGAATCATTTCCTGAGTAGTCTCAATTCGCACAACTCTCTTCGAAATGTTGTGTATCATTGCTCGTCTATTATCGTGTAAAATATAAATCTCATCAATAATCAAGAGTTTCACAAATTAGTTTATGTCCTACCCCCAAGACTTTATCGATACTATATCACATTTTTCAGTAGTGGTCGCAATTATCTGGGTTTCCTCTATCTGCCAGATAGACATTGTTTGATCTGGTGTACCTTAATTAATAGTTATTCCTTAATACCCTACCTGTTAGGCAAGTTCCCAACCATCTTTGCAACCGATGCTTTCATAGGTGCCACATAGTCAATTTAAAACTTGTTCAAATCAACAGAAGCATCTTCACTCTTATTGAGAACAACCTGTTGATCTATTGTTATTAACATGGAAATATTAGTCTTCCCATCCCCTATGGCTGCACAAAAGATAAAATTCTGCGGAGTAAATAAGGAAGTTTCATATACTTTTCTCTGGAATAAGTTAAATTGCTTCATGCTAGAAAATGCAGAGTGTGTCGAGTCCAACATATTCAATATATTTACTAAGTCCCTCTAAAACAGTAAGAAGTTTTAGGCTTCCAGGCAAGGACATGGATTTGCTCATTAACATTTCTTGTGGTTCTATATGATCTTGGAGGTATCTCACCCTTTCTTTCCATCAACAAACCTTGTTGATATAATGAAATGCTATCAAGATTCAAGACCTAGAATTCCTCTAAGATTGGAATGATATTTTGTCCAGCATCACTACCTCCATGCCCATCCTTCATATATGTACCATCCATTGTCTTCTGTGCATCCATTTGTAGAAATTCCAGTTCCCAGCTAGATAGATACATCAACAACTATTATGAAAGCTATAAGATCTAAATCCACATCTTCCAATAAGAACACAGGTGGTGAAAACACATCATATAATAGAAGAAAAATTGCAACAGATTTTGACAGAACTTTCAATTTCAAAATGTCAACAAAGAGGACCAGACCAGCTTCTTGTTGCATGAAAATTTGTCTTAAGAACCTTAGCAATACCAAATTCTTCGTTCAGCACTTGTAGCCAGCCCATGAGAAAGCATTTCATTTTATACTGAAAAAATAACTCTCAAGCCACCTTAACAAATAGCGATGATACAATGACCGCGTTTGTTTGAAGAATCTTCCAGAAACTATTCCAACTAAGCATCTTCTTCCTAAAGAAGTATGTATCCTTCATTGTGATTTTTCAGAATAGTATCATCTACCTTTGCAAGAGGAGCAAGACAACGAGTATTGCAAACAATAGTCATTTTAGATTTATATGACCCTTCGCTCCAACCACGCACATTTGCGGATTGGCTGATGGAGAAGAAATTACGACCTTTTTAGCTCCGTACTGCAACTGAAATTCATCAAAAACTATAAAAGTTCAAATCAAATAACCCATAAGAGCACCAGAAAGTTGAAGGGACTGAAACTATAAAGTTACTCACCAAGTTGAAACAACTCAAAATAAGAAAAAGATAATACAATTTGTAAATGCAAATGGAAAAACTGCAAGATACATAACAAAACATCTACATTCAAGATGCCTAGATGCTTTCTCAGTTGTTGTGAAAACTCCAGTTGGTTATACGACATACTCAGCTCCATGGTCACCCCAAGGAGTCTCTATAGGGTCTCCGTAACAACACTTCATATTACAGCATCATTCTTTGGATAATAATTAACAATCTTTGCTTACACAACAACTAATGTCAAAGGGCATGACTTTTAGAACTGAATGTAATTCTGTGACCATAAATTTCGAAGTGTCTTACCATCAACAATCTTCATGTTTCCCTTGTATACACCATGAGTTGATATCATACTAAGGCTGCCAAACACAACACCAAAATTCAGGTCAGTTAATACTCAAATTTCAGTAAATGGCAATACTTTCAAACAATCAAAATGGTAAGCAGGCACAAGGGACAAATTTCTTCCAGATAGCAAAGCAACGGTAATGCTTTCAAACATTCAAAATGGTAAAAGACACAAGGAACAAATTCCAAATATGCACTCAAATTGACCTAATGCACTTTCTTGTGATGTTTCCCCTCCCATCAAGTGTGCACTGAAATTGACCTAATGCACTTTCTTGTGATGTTTCCCCTTCCATGCACATGTAGCATTAGTGCACTGTGATATTTAGTGAATTGGTGTGCTCTCATGACAATTTGGAGCACCGAATTTCAATTTGTGCGTACACTGCGTCTGCCATCTCAACCAAAACGAATTATTACAAACCTCCACAAATGAGAAATTTTGAATTAACCTATAAAATTAACATAAAATTTTGTTACCTAATTTTGTGATTTATATGGCTCTCTTAAAAAACAGTAAGATGTTTATCAATTTGATGCGATTTCCATGATTTTCTTCAAGATTACTTTACCTTCCACGTGATGCTTCCTAAACACCTTGTATTTTCCTCACTAAATCTTGTAGTTGATGAGACACATCTTTATTTTCAAGTTTTTGAAGTTATGGTCTCCAGCCAACAAAAATCCGTATATGTTTACGCCGAAGGTATTCTTTTAAAAAAAAAGAGCCTCTGGAAAATTTTCCTCTGTTCCCTTTGCTATCTGTCACGTTTTCCAATTGTGAATCCGTCGGGCTTCCCGTGTTTCCCAGATATTTCACGCGAATTGAGTTACATTCTATCCTCCCGGCACTCTTCTGCAATTACGGACCACGCCAGAGATCTGATGCTCGCCCTTCTGAAAATTTGTTCACAGGATAGAGAAGGACCTCCCTCCGCGGCACTATTGGAACACACCTCTGCGCCCCTGTGGTGATTCTTTGATGCTCGATTCCCATCACATCCCATCATTCCTCTATTTTATTGCCAGGCCTGTGAAGCTTCGATTTAGTAAGCAATTTGACCAGTTGTATGGTTGGAGTGACCATTAAAGCACACTTGCACCACACCTCTAGAATGGAGATCCATCAATTCTTTGAGACGGGTTACACCTCGTAAAATGGAGATTCATTGGCAAATCCATTTCGATTTACATTCCTCGAGCGGTATTAACATTCCGATCCAACCGGCAGATAAAAGATTTCATAAATAGATAACTCTGTGTTTTATCCTCTCCACTGCTTGCAAAACCTCAAGGCCCATTTATTAAAAGCCGGATTGACAATATTGGTTTAAAGAATTAAATATATATATATATATATATATAATTATATAAATAATATCAGAGGTGGCAGGAGCAGGATATTAGTCAATCTCAATGGATTTATGCAACCACAATCAGGCTGAGATATATGGTCTTTTTCAAGGGTTTCTTCAGGGTTTCCACATTATTATTGATAAAGGCATTCAAAACATTATTGTTCTTGTCAAGGAAGGTAGCCCTAAAGGCAATTCCCTAGGGCTAGTACTTCACAGAATTAGAAATCTGATTGCATCCTTCTATTATAAAGAGCTCTTTCATATTCTCAGAATAAACAACATGGATGCCAATTCTCTCAAGCAAATAGAGCAATGGAGGAGGTAAAACTTTAAATCAATGATTTAAATTTTTCCTGCCCAATCCCCTAATAAAATATGCTTCTAAACTTATGGTTTCTCCTCAGGACCCTCTATAGGAATTTTCGTACCCTTGTTCTAATCCCATCTTCCCTTTCCTATCGCCCTTATCCTCCCTTCCCTCCTCCTATTCCCTTTCCCTTCCATTGTGTCATTGTTTATTTACTTATTAAATTTCATGAAGACTTAGTAGTTGGTCTATCTGACCGTGCAAGCGGTTTCCTTGACATGGCATCATATGTGCCCCGCCGCCATGCGTTAGAAGATCCCTTCCCTTAGCATGCTTTCCATTATGGCTTTCATCTTCCGAGGCCTTGCAATCAACCTCCGCTCAAAACCATGATGAATCTCTCTGGTAGTTGCACAGATGAAATTAATGGTAGAATGATTAGAATTGTGGACGGATAGCCAGATGGGTGTTAAATTTACCTTCAGTCGGGATCTAGCCCCATTCTCTCCTGAAGTTGTTTTGTGTATAGATCCACCACCATGTGGCACGCTAAGTTGTGAACCTTCAAATTTCATTGTGGCGTCCAAGTGTGCATTCTGTGGGAAGCTCTGCGAAGAGCTTCGTTTGCCGTATCAGGCTCTCATTCTCCGATCAGTGAAATTGCGGGCTCGACACTCAAGCTGGTGGGAAGTTTGGCACAAAGGGCTCTCTGGCTCTCAAGCAACCTTGGCAGCGCCTGACATCATCAGTCACAGCCAGTTGAGGGCTCCTTTGTATAAAGGTAACTCTTGGCTCCTTGGGTTTTATTTGGCAACTTATAGAAGGCAAGGCCTGGTTGGAAACCCCTCCAGAATAGGCTTTAATTTCGAAGCACAGAATCTCAATTCAAGTTTTCTAGCATTGGTAGAGTGTTTGTTGGCAGGTGTTTATAGATCTTTCCCTTCCGAAATTGTATGATTCTCGCTGGCTCGAAAATAGTTTTGTTAATTTCGAGTCTTTCGGCTACCATAGGATTTTCCTACGAGTTGAGGACCTGAGAAAAGGCTACTTTGATCAGCACGGTTCATTGCATAATTGGGGTTTTTTTAGTTGGGACTCTCCATTTCAACCTCCTCCTCCTAGTTCTGGGAATTGTCTTCTTATCTCCCTAGGGTGGCTAGGCTCCCTCTTCTATGAAGCTTGTTGCATGCATAATTGGGGTTTTTTTAGTTGGGACTCTCCATTTCAACCTCCTCCTTCTAGTTCTGGTAATTATTGTCTTCTTATCTCCCTAGGGTGGCTAGGCTCCCTCTTTTATGAAGTTTGTTGCATGTAGCCCCCCAGCCAGGTTATCAATATGAACTCTGATTCCAATTCTGAGTCTTCTTCTACCGCCAATCCTTGTTCCTATTACCTTTCTGCTCATGAAGCTATGCAAAAAGTTGATTACGACATACAGGTCAAATTCTGCCATAGGAATGACTCACAGATTGAGCACGCTGACAAAATTTTGGCTCTCGAGGAGCAACATAGTTTAAGATTGGAAGATGAAGTGGATGCTCTCAGGTTATTAGAACATACCTCAAGCTCAGTAAAGATGCTCCTTCAGGTCGAGATCAACTTTTTGAAAGTCCTGGCCAGCGAGATATCGACCTCAACAGCCCAACAATTGAAATTGAATAACTGATATGCATAATGCTCGCTTCTAGTGTCTATTTTGCCCTTTTCCAATTTTGCAATCCTTCTGAATCAGTTTATTGTCCCTTTATTTGTGTCGGTTCCGAAACTGTAATGTTCAACAGCCTGGTAATGGTCTTTGGTCAAAACGTCCTTGAGACAGTTCTAAAAAATAGATTGTAATCACCCGTGTATTTGCTGGGAACGGCCATAGATTTAATATAATGATTCTTATTTTTGTTTTAAAAAAAATATTTTATACAGACATACACTGCCCTATTTAAATTTAATAAATAATAATCCTATGGAGTGTAAAATAGATGTGATAGGGTATTTTTTAAGCCATTTGGTGGGATGTTAAGTGAAATGTGCCCTATTTGAATTTAATAAATAATAATCTTATGGAGTTTAAAATAGATGTGATAGGGTATTTTTTTGAAGTCATTTGTTTGGATGTTAAGTCAAATGTGAAATGTGATAGGATGTTCTGTTAAGGCACTCCATGATATAAGGTGACTCGTTCCAAACGCTATTGGGCAAAAATTTAATTATGTTACATAATATATTTATATTTAATAAAATTTTGATTATAAATAATTTTTAATATTTTATATATTTTTTTAAAAAATAAATTTATTTTAAAAAGTTATAATATAAAATTTAATTTATAGATGAAATGACTTAATGGCTTTGTGATACAATTTCAAGTAAAATTGTGATTTTTTTATATGTAAAATACAATTTTGAATGTATTAATGGATTTAGCACTTCGAAAAATCCTCTTTAGATTAAACAACTTAAATTAAACCACGTGGTGGGATGTTAGGTCAAATGTGGAATGTGATAGGGTGTTCTGTTAGCACTCCATGGTATAAGGTGACTGGTTCCAAACTCTATGGGCAAAAATCTAATTATGTTAAT
>APFE031112818.1:0-14821 GCA_000404065.3 Pinus taeda
AATACCGAACAGAGAATATGCGAGAAAAATACCCAGAACACAGAATATGCAAAGAAAAATATACCCAGAACACAGAATAGCAATGATTTTATTACTCAGAGAGAAATGTTCACAGGCCTCTTCGAGGGGGCAACCTCCAATAGAGCAGAGCTCGATTACAAAACAAGACATGATACTCCTCGCAGGGAGTCTCTATCCTTTATATATGACTCATACATGCAATACCACGGGTCAATACCGTGGGTTTTATTAATACCATCTATATAATACTACCGCCCATTTACCCTTTATTTAATACTACCGCCCATTTGCAACTAACTGTGGTCCCTTCATTAATTGCGGGTTAACCACTTACAAATATTAATATGGGCTTTATTGACTCTTGACTATGACGTGATCCCATGACATGAATAAGGGTGTTAGGGTGGGACCCTAACAAAGTATCCATGCCTCTACATCCTCTGGCTTCTTCAAGTCTCCATCAAAGGTAGGTGGCTTCGCTTTCTTGAACTCGTCTAGAAAATATCCCTTGTCACTCCTCCTGTAAGAATGATAATGATGAGGATCATAGTTCCTGTCAGAACCAGAACTAGAATAGAACCTGTGTCCATCACCTCTCCTATCTAGAGTATCAAAGAGCATGCCATCTTTGATCGTGTCATCTCTATCCGACTTGTGCCCACCATGAGATCTACTGCCATATGCCTCATTTATCCTATCCTCCTATCCATTGATGATCCAAAGTGGGCCCTATCCCTACAATTTTAACAAACTTTGAAGGATTATTGCATTGGCTTCTACCTGTTTCTCCTGTGCCTAAATGATCTTGTCACTATCTGCCTTGCAACCTCTTATTTCTTCCTTCAAACTTCTCAATGTGTCTGGTAAGTCAGAAGAATGTCCAACACCACACTACTCATATGACCCATACGGAGAATCTCATGAACTAGAGTCTACCATTGATCCAGATTTAAATAGGAACACAACAAATTATAGAGATAACCATAAACACAAAGATGCATTGGAAATAATACTTCATTTCATTAATGTAAAATACATATTCTTACAAACAAAAATGGTAATAAACCAGCTAGGGTGATGGTAGTTTATCTCTAAGAAGAGATGTGGCGGCTACATGACTCTGAACTACCTTACAATGAGGCTCAAGGGCCTTTTTATTATTGAACAATAAGAGCAAACCCTAAACAACCAAAACCCTAACCTGAGGAGATGTAACACCAAGAGTTTATGGGCCTAATTGGGGTGAGTTGGACATCCAACTTCCTGGGGTCGTGACTTGGTCATATTATCTCTGTTTGACGTGCATGATAACCTGTTGGAAATATCTCTCCGAGGAATACGATGAAAAAGATGATTTTAGACAGAAAATCTCTGGCAGTAGATTTCCAAAAAAATGTTGTTTAGGGCCTCAAAACGGCTCCGGAAGTTTAGGACCCGAAAAACTGCTAAAAATAGTAAATTGTGCTACAATTAAGGAAACTGAAAAACTAAAAGAAGCAATGGTGGGGGTCCAAGTGGAATTGGTGGGTGGCCACCAATATCCACCTGGATCATTCCTCCCCCCTTAGGAAGCAATGGTCCCCATTGCGTTTAGCTCCTCCATGAGATGAGGAAACTTCTACTAAACTTGGTCCCTGGTGAGCCACTTGCCCTAGTGAAGGAGTTGGCCTGTTTTGACAACTCGACACAGTTGGATATTTTTTTGGTGAGTGTGTTTGATCTATGTGTCCATGATTTGATCAGTTGCAGCTTGTTCCATGAAATATGGCTTTAACTCTATGGGTGTGAGCTATTCTACAATGTCGGATGTGTCTAGTAATGGTGGAAAGTATGGTCGAAGGTGGTCCACATTGAACACTTAATGCAGGCCAAGGAATGGGGGAATGTTGAGCCCAAATGCATTTTCTCCCATAGCCTTGGTAATGGTGTAAGGACCATATTGGAGTGGTCTAAGTTTTCGATAGGCTCCGGTAAGGCGTTCCTTGTTCAAATGCAACCAGACTTTGTCACCCATGTGAAACTTGTGTGGCACCCGATGTTGATCATGTCGCTGCTTGTACTTGGCATTTGATTTCTCTAGAATGTCATAGACCTGTTGGAGAATATGTTGGATGTGCTCAATGAAGCTATTTGCCTTATCTATTTCGAACTGGACATGAGCCGAATCTGCGTGAGTCACTCCAAATGGCATGGACACATCAATGGGACATAGTGGCTAGAATCCCAAGCCCACCTGAAAAGTGTTGTGGCCAGTTGAGCTATGAGAGCTTGGTTTTATTTGTGCTAAACATAGGGGAGGCTCTTGTCCCATGTGCATGGATGCTTTGAGTTGTACATGCGCAAAATGTGTACAATCATCCTGTTGACAACCTCTATTTGGCCATCAGTTTGAGGGTGGAAGGTTGTGGACTTAGTGATTTTGGTGTCCAGCATCAACTAGAGACTGGACCAAAATGTACTGAGGAACCTATTGTCCTGATCTGAGATGATAGACTATGGGATCCCAAAGTGTACCCACACTCGTTCAAAGAAGAGTTTAGCAGTGACTTCTGTTGTGATATTCTTCTTGCAGACTGTCATAATAGCCATCTTCGAGAACCTATCGACGACCACAAAAACAAAATCATTTCCATGCTTAGTGGAAGTAATGCCTGACATGTAATCCATGGAGATGGATTCCCAAGGTCGACTAGGGGTAGGCGTGGGGCATAGAGGCCTTGCTTCTTGATGGTCGGTTTGGCAATGGCGCAGGAAATGCATGATCTAATGTACTTCCCAACATCTTGTCGAAGATTCGGCCAATAGAAATACTTCTATAGTACTGCCACCATTTTATCAACCCTGAAATGCCCAATAGCCCGACTGTAGTGTGCTTCCCAAATCATCTTGGCACACTCGCTTGAAGGAACACAAAGGTGACCCAGGTGGCATAAAAGGGCATCCTGGAGGTGAAAACCTGGAACATGTTGACCCTCCAAGAGTGTCTGGTATGTGTGGGAAAATTCTAGGCTTCTTTTATAGAGAAGTGGCCACTCAGAAGTCCCTTGCCCACAAGAGTTAAGCATGGTGGTTAACGCCATGATCGATGGTCGACTGAGGCAATCTGAAACATTATTGGTGTTTCCCTTCTTATACTTGATATTCAAATGGAACTATTGCAGGTATGTGGAACACTTCTGGTGGTAATCATTCTGCAATTTCCCTTGGGTCTGTATGAACTACAGGGGTCGGTGGTCTATGTGGATGACCATTTCCTTCCCCAAAATGTAATGCTTCCATTGTCAGCAGGCCTGCACAATGGAATACATCTCTTTTTCATAAGTGGGATATTTTCGGACTGTGTCTAAAAGTGTCTCACTATGATATGCCACTAGATGCCCATGTTGAGTAAGGACTGCCCCAATAGTATAGTCAGAGGCATTTGTCTCAACCTGAAATGGTTGTTGCAAGTCTGGTAATGCGAGAACTGGTGCCAAGCGGAGGCGATCTTTCAACTCTGTGAATGCCTTCTGTTGAGATTCAGACCAAAAGAATTTTGTTTTCGCTCCTCCCTTGGTGACTTGACTCAAGGGCCAAGTGATATGAGAAAATCCCAACATGAACTCGTGGTAGAAGTTGGCAAGACATAGAAAGCTACGAAGCTCTATCAGAGTGGTTGGAGATGGCCAATCCCGAATGACTTGGATCATGGCTAGATCCACATGCACCCCATATTCATCAATAATGTATCCCAGATATTGAACCTGGGTCATGCCAAAAGTGCATTTCTCCAAATTGGCACATAACTTGTGTTGTCGCAGTGTTTGGAGAACCGTTCAGATGTGGTGGAGGTGCTCTTCCCAACTCTGGTTGAAGATCAGGATGTCATCCAAGTATACCACTACAAATGAGTTGTTGAATGGCTGCAAGATGTCATCCATTAGCCTCATGAAGGTTTCAGGAGCATTTTTCAATCTGAAAAGCATAACCAACCATTCGAAAAGGCCCTCCTTGGCTTTGAAGGAAGCCTTCCACACATCGAAGGGTTCGATTGGTACCTGGTGATATCCTGACTTCAAATCGATCTTGCTGAAATATTTTCCCCCCTTCAATTAGTCTAGGAGGTCATCAATCTGTGGGATTGGGTACCTATTATGAACAGTGATCTTGTTCAGCGCCCGATAGTCAATACAGAGTCTCCAAGTCTCATCCTCGGACAGATGTGACCTTTCTGCAGCAGTTCCTAAATATGTCTCTTGATTTCATCATTCTCCATAACGCAATGCCAATAGATTGGTCCATTGGGCAGGGGTGCACCTGGGGTCAGATCGATGGAGTACTTGACCTGACAGCATAGAGGAACCCCTACGCAGGAGGTGAAGATGTCCTTGTACTCCTCCACAACCTTGTCCATCTGTATTTGCCGTGCGGAGGGGCCCTGTCTGGGGATCATGGCTGGCATATTCTTCCTTCCTTGAGGGTGTATCATCAGGAAAACAAATTTCTCGGTTTTGGAAATGAGCTTACTGCATTTTTTTGCAGTAACCAAAAAGATGGTGATAGATGGTGCTACCTCTGGTATCCTGTACAACTTATTTCCCAAAGTAACAATAACAGCACAGGGCCTTGATTCATACACAGCATGTCGCTTCCACAAGTATGGTTATCCTAATAATACATCACAAACATCAAGGGGAGCAATGTCACACAATACCTCATCCATGAAGGGCTTGATGTTTTATGGAAGGTGATACTGCTGGCTCACGCGAAGATCTCGTCCTTGGTGAAGCCACCTAATGGTGTACAACTGTGGATGTGTTGTGGTTGGTAAGCCCAGCTGCTTCTTGATCTCTGCCGAAATGAGGTTCATTTGGCTCCTACTTTCGACAATGAACTGTAGCGGGGATCCCTTTACCCACATCTGGGAGTGGAAGAGATGCTCCTCCTCCTCTGGATCTTCGGGTTCCTGCTTCAAGATCTTCATGGTGGAAACGGTGGCATTGGGCTCTACATCGATAATCTTATTCCCTTTGTCATTCCCCTTGTCGAGTTCTAACTTAGAGTTGGAACATGCATCTGATTCTGAAATTTTTAGCTCGGCCACCAGTGACTTCTTGGCCTGACACTCACTTGTGTTGTGAGTGGAGCTCTTATGGAACTCACACCACTTTCCCATATCCTTTTTCGGCTTTGTGGCATTGTTCTTTTCTTGTAGACTTGGTGGGTGTTACACTGAAATTTGTCACCATGACTATCTATAGTTAATATGGCTCCATCAATAGTCATATTATCCTCCTTGTCAAGCCTTATACCTCTGCTCTCCATGTCAAACTTCAAAAAAGAGAGAAAGTCACTAAAAATCATGTTTATCTCTGGGTACGCAGGTTCTCTCTACCTTGCCTGTGTGTACGCATCCCAAGCTCATTGTACCTGCGTACTTGTACGCTCTGTAAGTCAAAGGATGGGTGTGTACTCCTGTAAAGGTCAAAAGGCACGAGTTTCATCTTAAAAAAATTTCTTGTGGTCAGTTCTAGAGCTTTCTAGAAGAATGTTTGACGTGTATTGAGCGCCTCCAGATGGTTCATGCATCCCTATGATAGAGGAACTTATCCCATCAAGAGAGGAGCTACCCCATCCAAAAGAGGGAGTATCCCATTGATGTTGGACCTGAAAAACTTCCTCTAGAACACTATAAATACAGGCCTTGGGCCAGAGGAGGGGAGGTTGAAAGCTGAACATTCCAAAGGGTAGATGCTGCTGGAATTAGGACTTCCATTGTAAGCTTGTGAGGAGAGATTACCATCCTTTCTTGTTTCATTTGGAAGTGGGTGAGCTTGTCAAAGTAGAGGAAAACTCTTGCTGGACCCTGGGAGGAACTTGCACAACACCAAGGCTCAGGTTGTAATGGTTTCTTTTTTGTTTCCTTAATACAAATAAGTCCATTCTTCTCAATGATTTGTTGTTAATGAATTGTTTCATATACTCCTTGGTCTATATGTTGAATATGCTTTGTTTTATGGAATATTCAGGTGTTATGTAATCGTTTGATTGTTAGTGTATGCAGGTTTCGAAGTGAAGGAGGAGCTCATCTGGATCGACGAGGCTAGACTACTACAACAGCGTTGGACTTCAGGTAGGATCGAAAAACACTTGGTTTCTCATATGATAATACATGTTTAGAGAAGGATTGCTCTTAATTGTCTTGTTTGTCACTAGAGAGTCTTAGACTCCTAGGGAGGTTAGTTTTGTCAGCAAAAATAACTCTTTTCGCATGACAAGAGGCACAGAAATTACTGCACAGATCTTGAGTGGGCAAAATAAGGTAGAAGAAAGCTATCAAACGAGTTAATAAAATCTTCCTGTTTCAGTTTGTCCGTAAAATATAAATCCTGTTGGGAATAAATCGAACAACAAAAAATGTAAAACGAAGAACAATATTCAGGTAGACGATCCAAAATTCATCAGGAGAATGATGTGCAAATATGCCTAAATTTCAATGAAGAATTCCTCCTAGGTAGATAAATAAGGCAGAATAGAAAAATTGTTAATTTTAAAGGACTTTACCAAAGAATAATGTATATATTATACAAGCAGACTTTGCCAAAGAATAATGTATATATTATACAAGCGGACCTTGCCAAAGAATAATGTATTCATTATGCAAACAAACTCAAATATTCTTGAAAGATACCGTATATAATGATCAAGCAAGATTTGAAGAGAAAAAATCAAGCCTTGATAACATTTCTGGCTTAACAAAGTGGGCTTTACAAAGAGATAATTTGGATGTAAAGATAGGAAAATCGTGAGCCCTAGGTTTCGAACAACAGTGCACTTTCATGACTGTGTGAAAGCAATGGTAACAAGCTGTATTTTGTCACTTGAAATGTTAAGGTGGTAGTCTCACTGTTCGTTGCTCAAGTAAGACCCTGGTCATACTAATTTTTGTTCAGGTAAGGCCATGATCATAAATTCCCATGAAGAGAAGACATTTCAAGTTTCTCAGGGCTATCTTGAAGCAACTGAGGTAATTTTTTTTACTTGAGACATGCTATTGCCAAATCTCCTTGCTCATGTAGGGAGGGAGTGGTATTACATGTGACAACTCCTTAGTTACATCAAATATCATTTATCAACTTTTAGGTACATTTTATTTTTAATTAGTAGCATGTTGTATAAAATTTGAAGGAAAAAATCAATTATAATTGAATTGTGGAATGGTAATATTCAAACCTTCAAGTGAGCAGTTGCTTTCTCTTTATCAGTGAAGACACCTATGGATTCAACCACATACTCTGCGTCGACCATGCCCCATGGCATTTCCTTAGGATTTCTATAGTTTTCAAACCAAAAGGTGAACAGTTAGACAAATGGGAACAAATAGACAATGGCAGCACTCACACTCTGTTCATGCCTAAGCTCAAGTAGTAATTGACCTATGAAACTCTCATTGATCTCCATAAACAAGTGTTTTACCTGAAACTTAATACAACAACAGATTTTTCTCCAAAGAGAAGTTTTTGAGTCTTTGACCTTGAATTCATGATGCTTTCACTGTCCGTGGACACTGTCATACTTGAACATATAATTCTAAAAATAACAGAGGCACAAAAATTATTGCATAGATCTTGAATGGGCAAAATATGGTAGAAGAAAGCTATCAAGCGAGTTAATAAAATCCTCCTGTTTCAGTTTGCTCGTAAAACATAAATGCTGTTGGGAATAAATCGAAGAACAAAAAATGCAAAATGAAGAACAATCTTCAGGTAGATGATCCAAAATACATCAGGAGAATGATGTGCAAATACGCCTAAATTCAATGAAGAATTCCTCCTAGATAGATAAATAAGGAAGAAGAGAAAAATTGCTCATTTAAAAGGACTTTACTAAAGAATAATGTATATATTATACAAGCGGACTTTGCCAAAGAATAATCTATTCATTATGCAAACGAACTCAAATATTCTTGAAAGATATCGTATATAATGATCGAGCATGATTTGAAGAGAGAAAATCAAGCCTTGATAACATTTCTGGCTTAACAAAGTGGGCTTTACAAAGAGATAATTTGAATGTAAAGATAGGAAAATTATGAGCCCTAGGTTTTGAACAACAGTGCATTTTCATGACTATGTGAAAGTAATGGTAATAAGCTATATTTTGTCACTTAACACGGTAAGGTGGTAGTCTCACTGTTTGTTGTTCAGGTAAGACCCTGGTCATACTAAGTTTTGTTCAGGTAAGGTCCTAATCATAACTTCCCATGAAGAGAAGACATTTCAGAGATTTCAGGTTTCTCAGGGCTATCTTGAAGCAACTGAGGTAATGTTTTTACTTGACACATGCTATTGCCAAATCTCCTTGCTCATGTAGGGAGGGAGCGGTTTTACATGTGACAACTCCTTAGTTACCTCAAATATCATTTATCAACTTTTAGGTACATTGTATTTTTAATTAGTAGCATGTCATATAAATTTGAAGGAAAAAATCAATTATAATTGAATTGTGTAATGGTAATATTCAAACCTTCAAGTGAGTAGCTGCTTTCTCTTTATCGGTGAAGATACCTGTGGATTCAACCACATACTCTGTGCCGACCTCGCCCCATGGTATTTCCTCAGGATTTCTACAGTTTTCAAACCAAAATGTGAACAGTTAGACAAATGGGAACAAATAGACAATGTCAGCACTCACACTCTATTCATGCCTAAGCTCAAGCAGTAACTGACCTACAAAACTCTCATTGATCTCCATAAACAAGTGTTTTACCTGAAACCAAATACAACAATAGATTTTTCTCCAAAGAGTAAAGTTTTCCAGCCTTTGACCTTGACTTCATGATGCTTCCACTGTCCATGGACACTGTCATACTTGAACATATAATTCTGAAAAATAACAGAAGCACATAAATTACTGCAGAGATCTTGAGTGGGCAAAATATGGTAGAAGAAAGCTATCAAACGAGTTAATAAATCCTTCCTGTTTCAGTTTGTCTGTAAAACATAAATGATGTTGGGAATAAATTGAAGAACAAAAAATGCAAAACAAAGAACAATCTTCAGGTAGACGATCCAAAATACCTCAGGAGAATGATGTGCAAATACGCCTAAATTTCAATGAAGAATTCCTCCTAGATAGATAAATAAGGAAGAAGAGAAAAATGGCTCATTTAAAAAGACTTTGCCAAAGAATAATGTATTCATTATACAATTGGACTTTGCCAAAGAATAATGTATTCGTTATGCAAATGAACTCAAATATTCTTGAAAGATACCGTATATAATGATCGAGCAGGATTTGAAGAGAGAAAATCAAGCCTTGATAACATTTCTAGCTTCAGGGTTTCATTCCTAGAACATACTTTATAATGACAAGAGAATAGAGCTAATCAAAATTTTAAATATGCCAAAGATTTGTATTTTTAGTGATTGATTCTGTGTCAATGATCCATAAATCGATCAAACTTGTCTGCAAAGAGTATTCTAAAGTGTCTGCAGAAATGCTTTATCAATATCAAGTTCAAAAGAAACATAGATTAACGGCTATAATATGCATTTGTTGTAAACAAGGGTTTAATCGGAAATCTAAAAGAATAAAATTGCAAATTCATAAGCCATCGAAAGCCAAAGAAAAGAAACTAGATAAATAGGAGGATCTGCTTTGTTACTAAAATGCTTAAATAACAACAATTATCTTCCAAATACAACTTTAAAATCAACTGCCACATACTCTGCGCCGACCTCGCCCCATGGTATTTCCTCAACATTTCTACAGTTTTCAAACCATAATGTGAACAATTAGACAAATGGGAACAAATAGACAATGTCAGCACTCACACTCTGTTCATGCCTAAGCTCAAGCAGTAACTGACCTACGAAACTCTCATTGATCTTCATAAACAAGTGTTTTACCTGAAACCGAACACAACAACAGATTTTTCTCCAAAGAGTAAAGTTTTCGAGTCTCTGACCTTGACTTCATGATGTTTCCATTGTCCGTGGACACTATCATACTTCAACATATAATTATGAAAAATAACAGAGGCACAGAAATTACTATAGAGATCTTGAGTGGGAAAAATATGATAGAAAAAAGCTATCAAACGAGTTAATAAAATCTTCTTGTTTCAGTTTGTCCGTAAAACATAAATTTTGTTGGGAATAAATCGAAGAACAAAAAATGCAAAATGAAGAACAATATTCAAGTAGACGATGCAAAATTCATCAGGAGAATGATGTGCAAATACGCCTAAATTTCAATGAAGAATTCCTCCTAGATAGATAAATAAGGAAGAAGAGAAAAATTGCTCATTTAAAAGGACTTTGCCAAAGAATAATGTATTCATTATACAAGCAGACTTTGCCAAAGAATAATGTATTCATTATGCAAACGAACTCAACTTTTTCTTGAAAGATACCGTATATAATGATCGAGCGGGATTTGAAGAGAGCAAATCAAGCCTTGATAACATTTCTGGCTTCAGGGTTTCATTCCTAGAATATACTTTATAATGACAAGAGAATAGAACTAATTGGAATTTTAAATATGCCAAAGATCTATATTTTCAGAGATTCATTCTGTGTCAATGATTCGTAAATCGATCAAACTTATCCACAAAGAGTATTCTGAAGTGTCTACAGAAATGCTTTATCAATATCAAGTTCAAAACAAACACAGATTAGCGGCTATAATATGCATTTGCTGTAAATGAGGGTTTAATCGACAATCTAAAAGGCAAACTGAAAATTCATAAGTCATCGAGAGCCACAGAAAAGTAACTAGATAAATAGGAGGATCTGCTTTGTTACTAAAATGCTTAAATAACAACAATTATCTTCCAAATACAGCTTTAAAATCAACCAATTATACAAATAAATCCCTCAATTTCATCCAGTAAGTCATCAAAAGAAAAGAAAGTCCTCAGACCCATGCACAAAGCTACAAAATCATGTCGAAATGCTTCAATAGAGTTCGGTTGTCAGGTCTCCACATGGCACAAGGTTACCCCTGGCGTAAAAATTGTAGATGAAAATTCGCAGGCGTTTTCAACAACACCCAACACGAATTTGAAGAAAAATTTCGACAACGGCTTTTCTTCCTTTGGGACAAATTCGACCTCGACTCCTGCAGATTCAATCACGAAAACTATTTGGAGGCATCAGTTGTCAGACGATTCATCTCTGACCTTATTTGATTCGGATCTCATTTCGACATTCAGGAAAGCCATGGATGAAATTTCCCCCAGAGATTTGATGGAGCCCGTTTCAGAGGTATGTCAGGGTAGCACGGGAAGCAAGAGCGGAGAAGACGAAAAGGGTACCCCAGGAAAATATTTCAGGCTCCGATCTAGTAGCATTCAGGCAAGGGTGAATACTTTGCAGCAGATAATAGACGAGAGGTCTACCAAATGACCCCCATATCCAGAGAACCTTCAGAGAACCTTCGGTGTTCGGATGGTGCTGGAAACATGGAGTAGGAACCTCGGTCAGTAAGTCAACCACAACTGTTTTGCAACTGTTTGAAATATCGTGAAGAGTTCCAACCATTCAACTACCTTCCCTTCATCCAACAATTAACAACCCTCTAATCGTCTAACACATAATCTAACGACATACATGCATGACAAGTAGATTTTAGGGAAGTTCATTTAAGAGGGAAACGCCTTACGTAGTAATTAATGAAAAAGCAATGTCAAACACTGATTAGGCTTAGGCCCGTGATAATTTAAAAAAAAAGGAAAAGCTTTATTTCCCTGGGACAATAGGAGATTCACAAAATTTATAATAGAGATAATTTAAAGTTAAAGAATGTAAATTAGTGTAAAGGTTTAAAAGTTTGTAATAAAATAACACTGTATAGTTAGTGTTTTTTGTCACTTAGTTTAATAAAATATTTTAATGTTATAATGTGTTATATATACTCTAAACAATAATAAAATTGTAAAATAAGTTATAGGAATATTTGTTTTATTTTTTTGTTTAATTAATTTTTTTAATATAATTAAACATTTTTTGGTTTATATATATAATTGACATTGAAGAGAATGATAACAAGTTAATAATTATTTATTTAATATTGAATGATGGCAATTTTTTTATATAATGCTCATATTATAGTGCACATGTCATCAGAATATAGATTGATATAATGAGAGTTGTACAAATTGTACACATATTATTTTTAGATATTTTTTTCAAATTCATATTTTTCAAATTATTTTTTTGTAAATTAAAAAATAAAACCTGTAAAAATTGTCTATTCATCTTTACACCAATGAAAATGTGAAATTTGAATTTAATTTCAAATCATATTTGTGTTTTATGGTACATAGTAATTAATATATAATGTTATTTTTCAATTATTATATTTATTGTCATAGTATTATGATTAGTTATAGTATTAATAATAGAGTAACAAATCAATTCTTCGCCATCATTTTTCACAATAAGAAAGGAGAATTTCACCATCATATTTTGAGATAATAGAAATTAATTTTATTTAAAAATAATAAATTTAATTTCATAATGTTAAACTTTGCATAGATTTTAATTTTTTTTAGTTAAAAAAAAACTAATAGCAAGTCAATGAAAAACTGAATATGTTATATCCTGCCAGCGACAGATATAATAACACCTCTTAAGTACGGGCAAGAGGGTAAGACTACATTTGACAGAAAATAAATTTAAAGAGAAGTAGTAATAATAGAATAGCTCGAGTACTGCCTTCTCATAGAAACCTCACCCTTAGTAAAGAGAGCCAAAGGGTTGTGAGGATTCTCCAACTTGGTGAAAGAGATATTTCAAGTATTAAATTAAAAGCTCAAAGCAAACCCCAAATGTAAAAGAAAAATGTGTTGTAACAACCCTAACAAATAATACCCGATACAAATATAACCAATGAAAATATTAATAAATAGAAATAATCTCATAACCTTAAAAAAAAAATGAAAGTGGACTATAAACCCTTACTCAAGGAAGAGGAGAATTACCTCTGTTGGGTCTCGATTAGACTTTGAGAACAAATCTTTTGCGTGAAAGAGGAAGAAATCAATCATAACAGAGATTTTAAAATAAAAAGAAAGGAAAATGTGTATATAGTTAAAATATATGAAAGAATAATATTGTATTTTTCGATTGAGGGACAAAAAGCAATAGAGAATTTCAAACTAAATATACATAAAAAATCTAGGGAGAAAATTTAATAGTCTCGACATGATTGAAAAATTAAATTAGTCCATTATTTGAGTTTTGTACTGACGTTCTTAAACATTATGGAAAAATATTGTAAAGAGTGATAGAAATTATGGAGAATATGACTCTTTTACGGTGAACATACAGTTAGAAACTCTGAATTCTTTAAGGTTAGTAAAAAATAGGTACAAAAGAAACATTAACAAAAATACCTTATATGTTCTCAACATCTTATAAATGGCCAAGAAAAAAACCCAAGAGGCCATGAAAGAAGTGGAAGAATTTATAACATAGAATATCATGCTAATTGGGAGAGAAACCCTAAGAGTTTGGAAGGAATTAAGCCTTCCTATAACGCGAAAAGGGATGGCAAGAACATTTAAGTAATGGTGAAGCAATAAATATAGAAATACACTAATTTTTGTAAAGAATATGAATGATAAATTACTTTTTTTTTTTTCCAGAGAAAAAACGAACTTTTTATATATATAAATAAAAAGTTACAAGTAGATGCTGGCGCATTCAAAAAGAGTGTGAAGGCTTCCTTCACTGCCTCAGAACTAGGACAGTCACAGCTCTGAATAATTCAAGACTATTACAAAAAATTTCTGAGCCAAACCACAGGCTAGCTGAAGAAGCAACCCGGAACAAACTGAACTGAAACGGATAACCACAAAGAAAAAAGACAGTACCATAAGACCACGGATACATACAAAAACTTCTAGTCGTGAGGGCCTCCATACAAATGGAAAACAGCCCTTGAAGACAGAGTTTGCTAAATGCCGCGTCCTGTATAAAAAAAGACAGTCGGATAAACTACATAAAAAAACAAATATATAGCTGCCCAAAAATTTTCCATTCCGCATCCAAAAAGACATTTGTTTAATCGAATGGAGGCTGGCGGTGCTCCTGAATATGACCCTCTTTATTTTCTGTCACTTTCCAAACGCCCAGATCCTGCAACAAAGCTTCTTTAGACAGTTTATCTGCGTCCTCATTACGGATCCTGTAGATGTGTTCAAGGAAAAAACCATTAAAAGACTGTTTAAGGATCATGATCTCATCTAGCAGAGGTCTCAACATATAGTTCCGGCAAACACTGATACCATTTACCCAGTTTATCACATTTAACGAATCCCCGAATATCTGAATGGTGAATATGTGCCTGTGTATAAGCCAGCAAAGTAGAAGTTTAAGTGCTGTCAATTCCGCAAAGTTGTTTGAGCCTGACCCTATGCCCACTGAAGCAAATAGGTAATGTCCTTCATCCAAATGGATGACTAATCCGGCCCCTGCTGAATTTTGTTGAGAGGCTCCGTCAAAATAGGCCCACGGGATATGAGGCCTAATATGTTCTTCCCTGTTATGTGTTTTAATTTTTGTTTTCTCAGGTTCAGGAATGCTAAGGAAAATGGCGGAACATTGAATTGCTATGGACGCTACTGTTAGATAGACCTCTTGGAAAATAGCTTTGTTCCGAGCTATCCAAACTCCCCATGTGATTATGGGCGGAAGATTTCTCAAGTTGCCCTCCCTGCACTGGTTCCACCACGATTCCCAAGTGGCCTTTAGAGAAGCACCTTCCCAATTGCAGTTTGTTCTAATTAATACCCGAGTCTCGAGCCAGACCC
>APFE031112826.1:3949-79618 GCA_000404065.3 Pinus taeda
CAGCTTTGTTAGGAGCCCGGGACAGTGTGCTTTTCCTTCTTTTTAACACTAGTGGCATCTGAAGTTGTCTTATCTAAATTGCTGACTTTTGCTTTGATTTTCATTAGTTTCCCTGCTTAGTTAGTTTTCTTGCCTAGTTTACTTTATCAAGTTTTGTCAAGTTGCTAATCTCTTGATGGTTCTTTTTATCATAATTCACTAACTTTTATGGGACCAAAGCATCATTTAATTGCAGCTTGGTTTATTTAGTTTTAGACTCATATTGCTAATTCACTCCTAACTCTTTTTCACATGATCAATTTAGCTAAAGGCAGAATGTTAAAGGAGAATTAAGTAGTGTGATTTGTCACTTAATTTTTGCATTGCTTTAGATTCAATAGAGGAGTTAGAGTAGTTTTCTTGCTTTCAGCTGAGTTAATGTAGATGTCATTTTCATTCTTATCAATAGTAAAGGTATTGGACTAGTGCCATTGGTTTTTTTGTTTGATGCTTTACTTTCATTCGAAGCTTTAATTCCATTCCAAGTTATTGTTCAAGTTTTCTCTTTAAAATTCAAGAAGCATTTAGAAATCGCCACATACACACACATTCACTCACTTGTTTATAACTTCATCACATCACATTAGGAAGATAAGTTAGACATAAACTAAAAACGAAAAAAAGAACTAGGAAAGGCTGCTTAAGTATATATTGTACACTTCACTTCATCAGCTTACGAGCCCCGGGTTGACAATTTATGATAGCAATTTAGACAACACTAAATTGACTAAACAATGACACCATTATTTTTGGACCAATGTCCCTGGAAAAACCCAATGTGGGAAAATCGGTGCAACTATTTGAGGGTTTTCTTATTAAGCAATATCAGAGTACAATCTGGGTGATGAAACTAGCCTACCCAACAGAGAATTTCCTTGGCAGTAATACCTCTCAGTGTCTGACAAATTTCCTGACTGAAACCCTGGATAATCCTTCTGGTAGCTCCTTAACACCAATCTGCCCCAGAAACCCCAGTGTCAGCCTCTCTCTGGACTGCGTCAGCCCCTCTTTGCCCAGCACTGCCCGGCGTCACCCCAGATGGGTTTGCATCAACCTTACGAGGCCCTGCGTCAACCCTCCGACCCTCTATGTCAGCAACACTGGCCTCTCTGAGGCTCTGTGCAGCTCTCGGCTGCCTCTGCGTGGCCCTGCGTGAGCCCTGGATGGCTCTGCGTCACTCTCCCCGGCTACTGCGCTGCTCTCCCGGCACTATCTCTGCCTCTCTGTCTCTCTGTACTCAATGCCCCTCAGCTGCAACTCCCGATCACTAATTCTATCTCTCTTAGAAAACCACACTCTAGAGAATAGAATCACTGATCACTCTGGTGTGCTCTCCAAGTGACCCTCAAGCCTCCTCTTATACTTGTTAACATATCAACAGCCGAGATTAAGTCCCTAATCAACGGCTAAGATAGATCTGGCTTGATCCGTGTCCTTTGGACCATTCCAACACAACTTCATATTAATTCACATTAATATTTTAATTTCCCTAAGTTTAGACTTGGGGACTCCATTAAAAATATTAATTATTTAATATCTCATGAACTGTTTAGAATCTGCCCAAACCCTTTCTGGGTATTGGAGATCTCATGTGCCCCAACCTCTCCACCAAATTTTGTGGCTAGAGCACATCTCGATGCTACCCCAAATCAACACTCCCTCTTAGCGAGGACTGTGCTCTAGCAATACTCCTCGCTAAGTATTACTCTGATCACCCGATATCGATACCTACGCTGATGCTAAGCCTTCCTGCCCAACATCCTCTGCATCCTGTACTGCTGCCCATGGTTTTGCCACTGCCATTGTTGCATCTATACGACAGCTCCCTCTTCATCCGTGTTGTTGTTGGTCCTTTTTCCCAGCACTGCATCCGAGCTGCACCTCCTCTCATCATGCTGCATCGTGCTGCCCACTACTGCATTGCAACTCAGTTACTGAGAAGTAATTGATCTCCCAATCTGATCTCACTGTTGGGCTAGACACCCACTAATGCTGAAGCTCTCACTGCCGCTGACAAGTGCTCGCTCTTTGACCTCTGCGCTGCTGCAACAACTCCCTGCATCTCACACCATTGCACACCTCTCTGTGCCATCCTGCACTGGTGCAACACTCATGTGCCTCTCGCACTACTGCAGTCTGCTAGCCTCGCACTGTCTCGGAACTCCTGCAATGTAGCTCTCTCTGCCGCTCCATCCGCATCCATCTCTACCCGACTTAGCCAGTCCTACTACTCCTCTTCGGGGCTTCCGTAGCAAGGTCTAATCCAAGAGGCTGGGTACCTTGAGGATCATGCCCCTCATCGCCTGTAGTCCGCCTAACTACAGCTTGATGTCTCCCCACTTCCGCTCAAGTGGTGCGTGTGCACTCATGGCACAGTCATCGTTTGTCAAAACTTCCTTCTCTGCACTTGTTGGTGTTGCCTTAGTCTCGAAAGACTCTCCCTTACTCTTCTTCCTTAGACACTGGGTCGCATAATGACCCAGCTCCCCACAGTGGAAGCACTTGATCTTGGAGAGATCTTTCTTCTTCCGCTTTTCCTGCTTTCCCTCAAATGCTAGGGCAACATCTTCCTTCTCCTGCTTGACTTTTATTCCCTTGCTACTGCTACCCGTCTTCGACAGCCGTCTGATCTCTTCTTGGCAAAGAGCAGCCCACATCTCATCCCAAGGTGGGAGTGTCCCTCTGCCCAGTATACTCTGGACAAATACCTCCCAGCCTTCTGAGACAATATTCAGGGTTGTCCTCACCATCAACTCCTGATCCGGCGTGGCTTCTATAGCAGTCAATTGATCTTGAATCTCATTTAGTCCTCCGAGGAAGGTGTCAATCAGCTCTCCCTTCTTCATCTGATATGGCCTCAACTGATTCTCAAGTAACATTCTTCGCTGCACAGAAGTATGTTGGTACAATTTCTTGAGGGCCTCCCACATCTCATATGTCGTTTCCTTCTCGGCAATGTGTGGTACTACATGGTCCTTGATCCCATCAAGGATGATGCTCTTGGCCCTCGCCATTGCCTCCTCGTACTTGTCGTTATCATTGGGGTCGACTGGGATAGCTATAACCTTCAAGGCAAAGTTCTTGACACGATTTCTGTCAAGTACGGACAAGATTATGGCCTTCCAGACTACGAAGTTCGACACTCCGTCTAGTCTATCCTGGTCTCTTACTTCATGTAGTGCCATGATGCCCTTCTACTTCCCTCTTGGAAGTTCTTTGTTCGACTCCTCCGAGTCTCTACTTCCCGTCTGGGAGTTCTCTTCTAGATTCACTCTAAGTCCCGATTTCCCTACTGGAAATCCTTCTGCCGCTGTCGAGATGCCCCCTACTCTGATCGTCTTGTGCAACTGCACCACTGGTCCAGGTTCCTCGGCTAGAAACCCTCGGTAGCAACTCCCTCCTCTTGGCCTTGCTCTGTCAGGTACTGTTCTGACTACAGTACCTCACCAGTGCCACTCTGTAATATTCCCACAGCCTTCTAAACCCCAGCAACTTGAAGGATTGAGCTCCTAGGCTCTGCACAATCCCAGCACCAGTAACCCAACCTCCTCAGCGAACTGCGTTAGCCCTCCTAGCTTCTGCGTGGCCCTACGTGAGGCTCCCTTTGCCGTCCTTAGCCTCTACGCTGCCTCTTCCCATCTCACCCTTGATGACGCAGGCATTGCATCACCTTTCCCTTGTTGTTGCTCTACTAGAAACAGCTTTTGTCACCTCGAGACAATTGTTTTCTGCTATTATTTCTCCGCTTGGCTGATGTCCTTAGTCCTCCTGTGATCTACAATCACGCTCTGATACCATGTTGAAGTTTCTAAGTCTACTTAGTTAGAAACCCTCCATGCACTTTATCTGATTGATTCCTACCTACTTGTTATGTTACTTAACAAGTTATTTACGATGTAAATACTGAAAATAAACACTACTGCATGCTCAACATATTACAGATCAACAACTAAAGGAAACAGAAACAATCACACCATATGACACCATTATTTTTGGACCAATGTCCCCGGAAAAACCCAATGTGGAAAAATCGGTGCAACTATCTGAGGGTTTTCTTATTAAGCAATGTCAGAATATAATCTGGGTGTCGAAACTGGCCTACCCAACAGAGAATTTTCTTGGCAATAATACCTTTCAATTCCTGACAAATTTCTTGGTTGAAACCCCGGATAATCCTTCCAGCAGCTCCTCAGCACCAATCTGCCCAAGAAACCCCAGCGTCAGCCTCTCTCTGGACTGCGTCAGCCCCTCTGCCCAGCACTAGCCCTGCATCACCCCGGATGGGTCTGCGTCAGCCTTAGGAGGCCCTGCGTCAGCCCCTCTCTGCCCAGCACTGGCCCTGCATCACCCCGAATGGGTCTGCGTCAGCCTTAGGAGGCCATGCATCAGCCCTCTAGCCCTCTACGTCAGCGACGTTGGCCTCTCTAAGGCTCTGTGCAGCTCCCGACTACCTCTGCGTGGCCCTGCGTGAGCCCTGGATGGCTTTGCGTCACTCTCCCCAGCGACTGCGCTGCTCTCCCGGCACGATCTCTTCCTCTGTCTCTCTGTACTCAATGCCCCTCAGCTGCAACACCCGATCACTAATTCTATCTCTCTTAGCAAACCTCGCTCTAGAGAATAGAATCACTGATCACTCTGGTGTGCTCTCCAAGTGACCCTCAAGCCGCCTCTTATATTTTTTCTGTTGACATATCAACGACTGAGATTAAGTCCCTAATCAACAGCTAAGATTAGATCTGGCTTGATCCATGTCTTTTGGACCATTCTAACACAGTTTCATATTAATTCACATTAATATTTTAATTTCCCTAAGTTTAGACTTAAAGACTCCATTAAAAATACTAATTATTTTAATATCTCCTAAACTGTTTAGAATCTGCCCAAATCCTTTCTGGGTATTGGATATCTCATGTGCCCCAACCTCTCCACCAAATTTCATGGCTAGAGCGATGCTATCCCAAATCAACAATCTATGGAGCAGACTGTGATACTGCTCCCTCTCATTGCACCAAGATTGTGATCGTCAAATGAGATTAGGACTACGACTTTACTTTCACCAATATTGTAACCAGGAAGGAGCACAAATACACATATATATAGAGAGAGAGAGACTATTAGCAAAGCTGTTGTGATATCACAAATATACATATCAAGATTGCAAAGAGGCAAATCCGTATACTGTGAGACTAACTATGCCAAGACAGTAAGACTCCATTCACAAAAATGTCGAGATTTACATCACAAGAATTATGACTATGCTAATAATGAATCTAGCCCAGAATTCATATTAATATAGCATCCTCATCTGAAGTCTTTTCTGTTCCATCCATTAGAGATCTATCTTGACTACACCTTTAATTTACAGGTATGTCGAGAATGATACTAGCACAGAATTCCTTGTGTCCTCTTGTCATGCGTTCCTTGGATCTGAGATCATACGTATTGCCATGAGACTAGTCTGGGTTCTTCTACTCCTTATACCCATCCGAGGTAGCAGTCAAACCCTAAATAGATGCATCTTTGTGGTGCGAATCTGGGTCTCCTTTTTGCTGCGTTTGAGGGTCTCTTGTGTCAGCGAGTTAAGGTCTCTTCATGACCTGTGGCTAGGGCATTTAGGACAATGTAAGAGAGCTTCTCCTTCAGCTGTGAATAGGCCTCCTTTATTGCGGCTAGGTCTCCCTCTAGGACAGAGAATTAGGGCCTTCTTTGATCTGCGTTGAAGCTCCCTTAGACAGCGTATAGAAAGCCTTCCCTTGACAGCGTTTTAGGGCTTGCACTTCACTGTTAATTAGGCCTCCTCCTTGACTGCAGCTAAGGCATGTTTAACTGCAGCTAGGGCACCTCCAAGACTGTGGCTATGTCTCCTCCTTTAGGACTGCATATAGGGCTATCTTTTAGACCTCACCTTCCACCAAAACCTAAACAAGTGGAGAGTGAGATCACAAGAGATGAGTATCGAAATGACTTGAAGACCTCTTCTATTTATAATAAAATGTTGAGGATAAGTTGGGGTAATTTGGTTGCTGGCCGACCTTGACGAATTGTCACAACACAAATAAATTCATATCTCCATGAATACATGTCGAAATCGGATGATCTTTAGATCAATCCTACACCTCTCGATGAGAAGAAACTAAGAAAAATATCAGTTGCCATAAATAAGATGACCGGTGTGGAGGTTGGCCCTAGTTTCCAATTTTAACAATTCTTCTTATTATTCTTCAAAAGTTCAGTAGAGAGAGAGTAAAATATGCAATATTCACTTGCCCAATCAAAGTGAATTTTGTCCAATCAAACAGCGACCACAGAAAGCCCTTACTAGAAAGTCAATGTTGGTCAACAGGGCAGATTTTGACCTCCAAAATAGCTCTGTCAAACTCAGTCAACTCGATCTCCTATAGCAAATCAAATCAGCCCAAAACAGTCTGAAAATACTTTGTCAAACTTGGTCAACTCAAGTCAATGCTGCAGTCAAACCTTCTACAGTCAATGTTAGTCAAACAGTATGGACTACGTCAATTTCTAGGCCCAGAAATGCAGCTTGCCCAAACAAAAAGAATCCCACAAATCCGCAGTCAAACAAAGTCAACGTTGTTGGTCAACGCTTGGTCAAACTATCCCTGAAATTCGATTAATGCAAAAAACAATCTTCTTCTTTGCACGTGTGGAGAGAGGTTGTCCTAAAATCCGTACCCAACCATAAGAGGAGAGAGAGATGTGTGAGAAGGTTAGTGATGTCCAAATGAGGCAAAGGCACCTTCTATATGCAAATGTTGAGGATGAATAAACGTTATTGTTGGACTTCTGAGCCCATTAGTTTGCTGGCTGAACTTGACAATTTGTCCATAAAAAAAATAAATTCATAAATCCATTTGTACATGTCAGAATGAGATTATCTTTAGATCAACCCTACACCTCTCAAAGAGAGGAATCCAATAAAAATATCAGCTGCATCATATGAGTTGTCCAAGGTGGAGTTTGGCCCTAGTTGCCAAATTTAACACTCCCTCCCAACTAGGAGGAACTCCACCTGCCAAACCATCTGACAATATGTACCATCCCTGCTCTACTTTGTTGAACCATGAAGAAATAATGAAGAAGAAAAATGATCGAGAATGTATCATACCATTCTCCACTAACCCGAAGTCAGTGTCCAATAATCGAGAATGTATCATACTACTCTCCATTGACCCGAAGTTAGTCTCCATTGATCCCAAATCAATATCAAACATCTTAGCATAGAGAGTACGGTAGTACACGATGCGTCCATCAGTAGTACTATGGTCCCTATCCTCATTTCCTTACTCATTGGAAAGATGAGAGGTACTTCCCATGAGTCTCAGACTGCATGGGTAGGATGTGCTGGCAGGAGAAGGTGAACCACTCATCCTGCTCATATGCCATAGGAGAAGGTGAACCACTCATCGTATGCATATATCAACATGGGGTGTCACAGGGGAAGGTGAACTACTCACCCTGTACATCGCACACCACTAGGAGAAGGTGAACCGCTCACCCTATGGTCGCTCATCGCTCCAAGAAGTACCCCAAGCTCCCCGGAGCTCCCAGAGCTCAACATCTATCTAATACAAAACCCTCATAAGAGGGTCTCTCCACGACTCCAAGTCGTTCACAGAAGGTTAAGAATTTGACCTTCCCCAAGGGCTTTGTAAGAATATTTGCGACCTGATCATCAGTCCCAATATGACGAAGCCCTGTTGCTCCTCGTTGTACCATATCCCGGATAAAGTGGTACCTGATATCAATATGCTTGGAGCAATCATGAAACACACGAGATTCTCAGAAAGATGAATCCCACTCTAGTTGTCGCAATAGATCATGGTGGTATCCAGCACATGTCCAAACAGCTCACTAAAGAGCTTCCTCAACCCAATAGCTTCACAAGAGGCCATACTAGCAGTGACGTATCCAGCCTCAACGGTGATCAAAGCAACCGACTTCTGCTTCCTGCACATCCAGGATATCGAAGCAGAACCTAGAGAGAAGCAACATCGAGATGTGCTTTTACAATCCACCACACTGCCAGCCCAGTCAGCATCAGAATAACCATGGAGCCTCACATTCCTGGCAGTGTATCTCAGTCCATAGGTGATTGTGCCCCGAAGATACCTCAAGAGATTCTTGGCAGCAATCCAGTGTATGTAATGAGGCTCGACCATAAACTGACTTAATGTGTTCACTGCAAAACATATGTCCAGATGGGAGTTCACCGAGAACATCAGGGCCCCCACGAGTTGTAAATACTCAGAAGGATTTCCCAAATCGGGCCCAGCAGCACTTCTGCATAACTTCTTGAAGTTAAGTTCCATCAGAGTAGTCACAGACTTGCAATCCACCATCCCAAATCTTTCAAGTAGCTTCACAATGTATATTCCTTGAGAAAGGAAAATCTCACTTGGCTTTTGCTAGACCTCCAACACTAGGAAGTAATGCATCAATCCTAGGTCCTTCATTTTGAATTCGGAAGCCAACTCCCTCTTACATTGATGAATAAGAGGGTTTGTACTTGTCAGAAAGAGATCGTCCACATAAAGTACCAAGATGAGAGGTTTATCATTCTCAACCTTAAAATAAAGGTTCATATCAGCTTCACTTCTCGTAAATCCCAGCTTCATCAGATAGTTGTCGATCCTCTCATACCAAGCTCGAGGAGCTTGCTTCAAACCATAGAGGGCTTTCTTCAACCTACATACATGTGTCTAACGATCTTGAACTTCGAACCCCTCGGGGTGTTCTACATAGACTTCCTCCTTAATTGAACCATATAAGAAGTCGATCTTGACATCCATCTAGTGTAGATTCCATCCTTGCAAGGCAACAAGGGCTATAATCGAACGAATGGTGGTGTATCGGGCAACAAGTGCAAATATGTCATCATAGTCCACGCCTTCCTTTTGAGAGAAGCCTCGAGCAACAGATCTAGCCTTGTACTTTTCAACGCTTCCATCAACGCCATGTTTGATCTTGTAGAGCCATTTCAAGGTTACAACGAATTTGTCCTTGGGTATAGGGACCACATCCCAGACATCATTCTTCATAATCGACTCATACTCTTTGTTCATAGCATCCTTCCAAACTTGGTGCTTCACAGCTTTTCGAATGTGTCAGGCTCGGACTGAACAATGGTGCTCATAGCAATTAAGTACCCTTGGTACCTAGTCGACCTCTTACTTTCACAAAATGCCCCCCTTGGTGCAACATGCTTCTCGGCATCTTCAAGAGTCCCCCTAAGCCATGAGAGTCTCCTTTTCGAGGAGGAGGGCTCATGAGGGGGTGGATTAATGGGGTCCACTGGTTCTTCAACATCGGGCATTAGCTCATCCTGCAGTTCTCCCTGCTTCCTGAACCTGCTTCTTTGTCCTTCCTTGGAAGAGGAAGGTTACTAATCTTCCCAAGGGCATCATCCTCATCGAACGTGACATCATGACTTATCTCCACTTCTCTTTGACCAGGCACATAGATTCTATATACCTTAGAAGTTTCATTGAAGCCCACGAATGTTCCTTTCTTCCCAGAAGCATCCAATTTGCTTCTCTTTTTTTTGGCACATGAAAATATACGGGGCTACCAAAAATTCTAAAGTGAGAAACATCAGGTTTCTTACCAGTTTCTTTAAGAGTTTTGGAGTCCAACGCTTGATGAGGGCATCTACTTTGAACGTACACGAAAGTGTTGGCAGCTTCAGCCCATAAGAACTTCGGAAGGCTTTGATCATGAAGCATGGCACGAGTGACTTCTACGATACAATGGTTCTTCCTTGAAGCAACACCATTTTGCTCGGGGGTATATGCAATATTAGTCTCCCTCTTAATGCCAGCTTCTCTACAATAGTTATTGAACTCATCTGATTCATATTCGGTTCCATTATCGGTCCTCAATATTTTGATCTTCTTCCATGTTTGATTTTCGACCAAGACTTTGAAACAACAGAACCATGAGAATACTTTGTCCTCCTTCTTCAAGAAATATATCCAAGTTTTGCGAGAGAAATCATCTACAAAGATAGCATAATATAAATATCCTCCCAAAGAGTTCATGGGCATCATACCAGATAGATCAGAATGAACCAATTGCAATATGTCAGTAATCTTGGTATCACTGGAGGGGAATGGTCCCCTTGTATGCTTTCCTTCGGCACACCCCTAACAAACACCTTCATGTTCTACATTAAATTCGGGCATACCTGTCACCATCTTCCTCACATTGGGTAGAGCCTTATAATGTAGATGGGCAAACCTCCGGTGCCATAATTCGGATTGAAGTGATGTGTCGCAAGACATTGCTCCCAATGGACTTCCTCCAACTTGATATAAGCTATCAACCTTGAATCCAAGTGTAAATGCATCTTTAAAATTTTTATTCCACACACGTATCTTTCCATCGATGAATGCCACCTTGAATCTGTTGTCCTCCATTGTTGAGATAGATACCAAGTTCTTCTTTAGATCGGGTACATATAGTACTTATTGTAGATGAATGGTGTTACCTTGATTCAATTGAAGAGTAACATTCCCAACTCCCTTCATGGGATAGGTGGCATTATCTCCAAGGATAATTTCCAAATTTGTATCCTTTTCAATCAAATTTGAAAGAGCTTCCTTATACCCAGTGAAGTGCCTTGAGGCACCACTATCGATCAACCAATTTCCCAAGGTGTCCGGAGGAGAGGCAGTAGAGAGGGCAAATATAAGATAAAATTATTTTTGCTTGTTATCAACAACATTAGATTCATCATATCTGGAGTTTCTTGATCTTTTGCGAGGGCAACCATTTCCATGTTGAGTAGCGGGAGCGTTCCTTTTTCCTCGATTGTTGAATCTGCCCCTGAAATTGTTGTTGTTGTGGTTGTCATCATCATGAGGTGTATCCCTTCTATTAGGACACTCCCTAGCATAGTGGCCAAACTTGTTGCAAATGAAGCATCTTCCCTTCCCATTCTTGAAACCCGGTCTTCCTTGACATTGATTCTTTGAACTTGCATTGTTCTTTTTAGCATGAGCAGAGAATGCAGTATCTAGTTCCATCATCCTTGTTTCTTCTTGAGAACATCTAATCAACAATTTTTCAAAACCTAGAATCCTGTCGTTGTTAAGAATAGTAGTGTTGAACACGCGCCATTCACGAGGGAGTCCTCCAAGGGCAATGAGAGTAAGCTCCCTATCAGCAATAGCTTCTCCAATCGAAAGAAGATCATCTTTCATCTCAGTAATCCTCATGAAGTATGATTGAATATCTTCACCTCTTCCCTTCTTTATGTCCTTCAATTTGATCTTGAGAAAGAGAACTTGGTTTGCATTGCTAGCTTTGAACATGCCAACCAACCTGTCATATATCTCCTTTGATGTGTTCAAATCGGAGATGTATGCAACCAAATGCTTATGAATAGAATCCTTGATGATCTTCTCTGCTTTGACTTCACCCTTCCTGTACTTTGTCTTCGTGGCAACTAGTGCATTTGAAGGAGGCTCAGAAATCTTTCCCTGCACATAGTCCATAACATCTTGCACTTCTAAAGTCAAACCAAGAGACATCTTCCATGCATGATAATCAGACTTATCATGAAGCTTGTCATCAGATTTGAAGTAGGATGTGGAGGCCATTGACTCTTGTCCTTGTCCAACAAATCTCAGTGATTGCTTTTCTTAGTGATTTCTCTTTTCACTCTTGCTTGGGCTTTGTCTTCACCTCAACTCCGATACCATGTTAATTTTAGATAACAGTGGTATGTCTTATGCTTGAGAGCAATTTACTTCAATTTTCTTATTAGCCCAACATCAATTTCCAGATTAACAATCACATTAACATGACAGTAACTGCAGATAGAACATAAATAAAACAGTAGAAGACAAGCCAAGACAAGAGGACACAAGATACAGCGCCAGCCAGGGACAAACCCCAATGTGGGGAAACCCTTTGATCAATTCTTCTTATTATTCTTCAAAAGTTCAGCAGAAAGAGAGTACAATATGCAATATTCACTTGCCCAATCAAAGTGAATTATGTCAAGTCAAATAGCAGCCACAGAAAGCCCTAACCAAAACGTCAACGCTGGTCAACAAGGTAGATTTTGACCTCCAAAAAAGCTCAGTCAAACTCGGTCAACTCAGTCTCCAACAACAAATCAAATCAGCCCAAAACAATCCAAAAATACTCTGTCAAACTTGGTCAACGCAAGTCAACAATGCAGTCAAATCTTTTGCAGTCAACGCTGGTCAAACATTATGGATTGCCTCGATTTCTATGCCCGAAAATGCGGTTGCCCAAACAGAAAGAATCCCACAAATCTGCAGTCAAACAAAGTCAACGGTGTTGGTCAACGCTTGGCCAAACTATCCCTAAAATTCGGTCAATGCAAAAAACATTCATAATTCCAAATGAATGATATCCAAATGAGGCAAAGGCACCTTCTATTTATATGCAAACATTGAGGATGAAAAGACGTGACTGGTGGGCTTCTGAGCCTACATTATTTTGTTAGCAAACCTTGACAATTTGTCCATAAACAAAATAAATTCATAATTCCATTTGTACATGTCAGAATGAGATGATCTTTAGATCAATCCAACACCTCTCAAATAGAGGAATCCAATAAAAACATCAGCTACATCATATGAGTTGTCCAAGGTGGAGTTTGGCCCTGGTTACCAAATTTAACAAAAAGATTTCCCTATCTTTCCATACAACCAAGCTTATGCTTGGACGTAAGTTTTGACATGCAAATTAGGAGCTAAAATGCAAAATGACAAATGTAATTGCTTCAATGACATGGCAATGATATCAGGATTTGCAAGATGCCAATATGCTTGCAACCACAAATGAAATAGATACTTCCAAGGTACAAGATTGCTAGCTTATGACAATGTTCCAAAACAACTCAATGAAATAACTAGATGACAAATAGATGTTAGAGCAAACACAATGCCTTGACACAATAAAGTGCCTATTAGGTGTTCTCACTTATTTAGACAATTGAATAAGCAAGAAATTTATAGAGATATCACACTTATAAGATGGCAAATGAGATTGTTAACAAGAGATAAATGAAACTACTACTTAATCTCAATTGCAATTAGATAATAGACCAGATACTCAAGAGCACTTGGATCAAATAGAAATGCAAGTTAGAAACGTGATTTATGTTGAAGAAAGTGTAACTAGGTTCGGTCTTCATAATGACATGATCTTTGTAAATGATGAAATAAAAGGAATAAAATTATTTTTGTATGCCTTGTTGCATGGTTTTCATGAGCAAGAGGTTTATACATTAGTGGCTCCCATTGAGAGCCTTAGAATTTATTATTCAATCAAAGAGTCAAAGTCATGTATGAAGAGCTCTTCTTGAGCCTATGTTAAATGTATACAAGTCTATAGAAATGTCTAACAGCCCTCCAAAGACAAGCACAATCCCTCTTGAAGAAGTCGGCCAGCAAATAGAATTAAAAGAAGTCATGTCAGCTCATATAAGGAGACACATCGATTCACTCGGTCAAGTTGGCTCATTATGGAGACGAAACTACTATAAATACCCAGCTAGGGTCTGTGCAAAAGTACAGTCACAACAACTTGGATTCTCTGTAATTTTCGGATGGTATAGGCCTGAGATTCTTCGCATTACAGTGAGGTCCAGTGTTTCGGATGGACGAGCATCTCTGTGTTTTTCAGCCAGCAAATAGAATTAAAAGAAGTCATGTCAGCTCATATAAGGAGACACATCGGTTCACTCGGTCAAGTCGGCTTATTATGGAGACAAAACTACTATAAATACCCAGCTAGGGTCTGTGCAAAAGTACAGCCACAACAACTTGGATTCTCTGTAATTTTCGGATGGTACAGGTCTGAGATTCTTCGCATTACAGTGAGGTTCAGTGTTTCGGATGGACGAGCATCTCTGTGTTTTTCGGATAGGTATCACAAAAGATGATGTCTCGGCCTCCTCACAGTGAACACTATCTCAGCATACTCTCTAGTCACAGTCACAGTTTGGGATGATGATGATGAAGATCTCAGTGATCTCACAGTAAACACTCTCTGTCTCGGCCTACATTCTAGATGAAGTCATGATCTCAGCATAAATGTTATCATGGTGTTCGTAGAGATACAGTCATGACCTTGATGTAGAAGATCATTATCTTGGTGGATCTAAGTGCAGCTCTCATACACATATATATCTCAGATCTTGGTGAGGGTGCAGTAGTAATGATCTCGGTGGTGCAGTAATAATGATCTCGGTGTTGCAGCAATGATGACATCAGTAGCAATGATGATGATGATCTCAGCAGTGACAAAGAAGAGGATTGGTGTCTTGGTCATGGAGTGGCCTAATAGGTCAAGGGTCATGGTCTTGGTATTCGTCAATTGGAATCTCTATAAGAAGAATTTGTGCAGGTTTTCCTCTCAAAGAGTGAGAGGTTTTGGCCCTCGCTCATAGCCTACATGATGTGTCTCTTGTCTACTTTTGTTCATGCATTGGTTACTGTTTGATGAAGAAGAATGTTGATAATCTAAAAAAGAAGAAGAACCTAATCTAAAGAAGTTAAAAATGCATTCACAAGCAGTTACTAATGAAGAAGAAATCTCCTAATGCCGATGCCCTAGATTTGTTCAACAATTTAAAGAATTAGATTTTAGGATGCAATGCAATGGAGTTAGAATGCAAATGCAAAAGGGCAAGTTAGGAAGCAGAAGTGAGTTAGTATGTTAGATTAGGTTGCTTCTATTTAAACATTTATAGCCAAATGTCTGCAACTTATGAAATGTCACTTGAAACAAAGTTCTTCCAATGATATGCCAATGAATCACAACAACGTCATATACCTTTAGTTGCCTGCTCAAGATTGTTTCTTTCACTAGATAGCAATTAGGAACCAGCGAAAACTTAAAGGTATGCAAACACAATTATTCAGGGATTGCTAACAATGATTATATAGGAAGCAATTTCACAGCTCGATTTAAGGTGATTGAAATGCAGCAAGAACTTCAAATGCAGCTATCCTCTAATCATGCAATGTAAGACTACAAAAGAGAACCAAAGGAAAAAGGGTTAAAACTTAAAATCCTAACTAGGAGACGGAAGATACCCCTGACAAGAACACAAGAGAAAATCCAAAACAATAGCCAACACCGATATGCTATTTCTTTGGTTATCAAATGCCAATAATGCGTAAAAATATCAGCTTCAGAGACTTAAGAGATGCACCAGAACTCAATGAAACCACTCAAAGATGCCACTGTTATATCAGATAGTATTCATATAAAATGAGATCATTCAACTGTAAAATCAGATCAGACTTCCAATGCCCAAGATCAGTCACTGAAAATTATGCAGTCAACCCTTTACTCCCAGCCCTGGTTGGACAGCAGCTCTTAGGCTTCACAGCTAGCCCAAAATCTGATGTAAATTTCACTTGTAAAAAATTGTTAATATGTGATGGAAAATCTTATGATTAGGCTCAAAAATTATTTAATAATTTTGTTTAGGGCTCCTCAGATGTGTGCAGCCTCTTCACAGTGATATACCAGACCTTAAGAAACAAATCCAAGCCACAAAATTTTGAGAAAAGTGACCTCCCAAACACTGCTATCGCACTACAAAATCAGTGTTAGCACAAAATACAATTTTTTAATGAAAATAAACCCCAGAAACCCTGCGGCCAAGAAGAAAGATGGCTGATAGGCCTGCAGCCTTGAAGACAATTTGATCAACAAAATTTTAAGCCACAGATCTAGTGCAAAAATCCCACACCAAACAACAAAAAGAAGCTTTACAGGCCTACGGCCTTCAAGAAAAAATCCTTTGGGCTAAAAAGAATGATCCAGAACCCTTGCAAATTTTATGTGACAGCCCTTGCAAAAATTTGAAATGGGTAGATGAAATAACCCTCAAAATCTTGATAAATCCCTGCAAAAATACAGTGTTAGCCTTTAAATGCAAATCAGGGTTAGGTCAGTGCAAAAAGGAACCAATGAGGCTTGCAGTTGCTTCAAAAAAAAAAAGAAAAAAAGGGCTTCAATAAATTTTATGTACTATTAAAATTTGCAAACAATGATGGATCTCCTTGTAGGAGGCTAGATCAACCCTAGATTGCTCGCAGCCTTCCGAAAAATGGGCTTACAAGGTAGACGGCTCTGAAGAATGTATGATGTCAGCCTTCAAACCCTAGTTGTAAAGGCTAGGTGAGGGCTAAGCCCTCCCTCTTCACTCAGCTCCTTCAAAATCCTCAACAAACCAGCCTCCAACACACAAGAAAATTGAAACCCTACGCTATCTCCCTCAGATCTACAACGAACACAAGGTTAGCTCAAGAAAATATATACAAGTTTATATATACTTCAGACGAATATAAAAAAAAAAGTATATACAAGACCTACAATTATTCACAATATTATTAGCTCTTAAATAGCAAATAAATCAATTGTATCGCAATGAAATAAGGTTTTAATTTTTGTTCTAGATGGGTGGCAAAGAAAAACCCCTTTTGAAATAGATCCAATGATGAGCCTTTAGAAAGACCCACTATGGGTTCTTCGTTGTTGTGTGCCAAGGGGATGAAGATTCAAACAAGAATTACTTCAAATGCTTAGCTCGAGAAGATGAAGATTCAAACAAGAACACGCTTCAAATGCTCAATATCTGATCAATAAGATTTTCTACACAAAACTTAAAGATTTTGTTAGATCCAGTAAGGGTGAGTCCCACAGTGAACAGAAGCTCTAGTAATTCAAACAAGAATCTACTAGATCTAGGAAATCAACAATGTTCTCATCGCAAACAAGCAACTATAAATCCAAAAGACTAGAGAAGTTAACAAATTAAAGCATAAAGTATATATTTAAAGCATCGTCAGATTAAATTTACCACAAGAAGCTGAAGAGATACACCATAATATCGCCCCCAAAGACTTGATTTTATTACTCAAAAAAAAAAAGCATTACAGAGCTTCCAAAGCCAATTACACCATCCAAAGATGATTACAATGAGGAGCCTCAAGCTCAATTTATATAAAATAAAGAGATCTAGATCCCCCTCCAAGTGGAAAACAGCTAGGTCCAAATAAATGCAAAATTTTGACTTGATCCTAGAGAATAGCGACTAGTTGTTGCTTAATTCACGCCAAAATTAAATCATGTTCCTTGATCCGAAGGAAAATATCGAATTCCATGATGAAGCCCTTTTTTCCTGGTTCAAAAAATATTATTTTAAACTTTTTTCCTCAAAAAATCATTTTTAACTTAACCATCTTGGTCCATAAGTTCATTTTTTCGTAAAAAAAATATTTTTCTTTGATGAAGGATGTTGAAAAAATAATTTCTTTTGAACCCACGAATTTTCTTCAACCAACTAGACCCAAAAAACCAATTTTCTTGCAAAAATAATTATTTTCTAGTCCCATCGAATTATTTGTGGGCTTTTCCGACTTGGAATTGGGTTTTTCAAATTTAATTCTTCCTCGAGAAAGACCACCTTCTCCAAAAATTTGTTTTCCCAATTGGAGAGAATTTTATTTGCTCTCAATTTTTTTTTTGACTATTTTCTGGCTAATTTTTTGTCCTTTTTTGCCAGAAGACCACAAATAAAAACAGTTTGAGGGGATAGACATAATTTCAACCCTCAAAAGGTGTCTAAACACAAAGTTGAGGTGTAGAGGTTCTAATTATGATTAACTCTACCCCCTTCAACTTTTACAAACATTTGATTATACAATTTACATCCAAATAATTATTAAATTTCCGACCAGTTTGAAATTTTAATAATTAAAAATAGACACTTAACCAAATTTTGTGAGACTCAAGACATGATCTAGTATGATAAATTATACATAGACTCGATAACACTAGGATTCACCTAAGACCTTACCATCAAGCCCCACTCTAGTTTTAGGGGATGTGTAGGAGAAAAAAATTGGGTTCAGAAACGTGAATAATTGGCAGAGGGTAAATACTAAAAAACTCCCTAGAGGAAACTCTTTGCTAAGGGTCATAGGCTACCTAGATGTTTTTACATGGATTTATAAGCATACTAGAATCATCTTTACAATGAAGGCCCACAAGGCTGCAGAATTTGGAATTACAACTTTGATAAAACGTTGAAAGATAAATGATGATATCTGGATGTTTGACTATGTGATATTCATTTTTTTGGTGTTCCTCATGGCATGGTTAGGATGGACTTTCAAGGTTGGAGGCAGACAAGTCACAAGTGCAAGTTTACTTCATCAGTGGGCCCAAGGGCTTTTGGAGATGTTTCAAGGGGTTTTGAGGAGTTTCTATGGGATCCGCTGACATTCGATCGGCGTATTCCATCATCTGCACGGCTTGTCTTTCATTCCTTCGCATTCCAACAACTTTCAAAAAACAGGGTTATTATTGGCCTAACTCAGTTAATTATGCTTAAGGTGGCATTCTGAGAGGAATACTTGGCGGAACACCTTAGTGTAATAGCTCGTTGGAACCGGAACAAGAAGATCTACAGGATGGAATAGTTATAAGTGATTTTTAGTGATCTGAGGAGGTGTGGTAGCGAATTTACCATTTTCCCACATTAAAAAGAATATTTTAATTGAAATAAGAAGAGGAGAAAGTGCTCAATGATTAAAATAATAATAAAATGGTAGGTTCTAGAGGGGTTCATCAAATCTATAAAAGAGGAGGAGGAGGCCATTAGACGACATCTTGGATTTGATATTTCTTCTTGTATGAGAGGTTGAGAACCCAGTTCTCTACTCTATTGGTAACCCTAAGACGGAAACCCTCGAGTGATTCAATGAGATTAGGCGAGTACCCATCTCCCCTCGATGAATTCATCTAGAATCCACAGGAGAGCTCAGCAGTGGTAGTTCAGTTCAGTTTTGGAGGGCCATCACAGCATTGGAGCATATTCTTGAGGCCAGTTTTCCATCTCAGCTATTTTATTGTATTAGCATGTAAACCCTAGTTTCTATTATAATAAAAGTTGAGATTATCTCTGCTTATCATGTTATTGAATTGCATGCACTCTATTTGTTCTATTTTACATGGCAACCTTCTGTTAATTGAATGGTTATTTTATGGAGAAATTTTGGTTGAGCTAGATTTCTGCAAAATTAGCAAAATATCCCGCTTGGGGTATCAAAGGTGGGCTTCCTGCCAGCCTGAGGGTTTGCAGATCAACTTCCAAGGAAAAATCGAAGGTTTATTATTTTTGCAGGCATTATTGGGTCGAGAAAGGTTGCATGTCAAGTGTTTGACAAGATGCTTGACAAATTATTGTCCCATGAGCAAATTGTCTAATGCATAATAAATCATTCGACCAATTGAATTCAATGTTGACGCTGAGGACTTGAAAAACCGTCGATCAGCTTTAAAGGGGCCAATATTTTTTATAAAGCCAATGTTTATTGGTTTTATGTGAAGTGGCCGAATTTAATTTTTTTTGAAGTCGTGAGCCAAATTTTATTAGAATCAAATGGCAAAATAATGGAAGGGCCAAGGTTTACTTTTAATTTGTGTAGAACGATCAAAGGGTCATGAGCAAAATCTTGTGGCACATTATTGTGAGTGGGGGCCGAATTTTTATAATGATAATAAAAAAAGGGGGTCGACTCATTTTCGGAAATCTATGGAGCAAAGTTGATTTCTGAGATGGCTTCCGACAAAATCCTTGGAGCAGTTTTTGCGTATTAATTTATGGCAGTTTGGAGTTTGGAGTTTGGAGTTTGGCGTTTGGTCGAATGCTTCTTCAAAATCTTTCCGGCCAAGTTTCATTCATTGGGACGAAGTCGCAGAGTAAGAGGAGGACAAGATAGATACATTCAAAGGGCCGAACTACCTGAATCTTGTAAAGGCCAAATTAGGAAGCCAAATTCCATTAAATCGTTGGAGCTTGAACTTGCTATTCGAACATTTCGGGAGACATGTGAGCAAAGTTTTAGATCAATTTCTGCTAGGGCTGAGTATATCTTCCTCACAAGAAAGCTTATAATCTTTTTTCGCTGAAGCTAAGGGCATCATTTTATTGGAGGCTGAGATTATAAATTTGGCAGTGTCGTTACCATATCTAATCTGGTCTCAAAAGGCTAAATCCACTGGGCCAGATTTACACTTAATTCTCAGGTGATCAATTCTTTGTTAGTGAGTCGAATTTCTTAGACTAGCCAAAATATTCCTCTGCTTCTAAGCATATTGACAGTTATCTAGGCAGAAATTTGATAGGGGTCTGATCTCTGATAATTATATATTTTGAAAGGGTTGAATTTGTGCATCATAGAGGAGGGTCGAGTTTCAATTTTCTATGATTAATAAACTTGTAGAGGAATACCAAATGCACTGAACATCTGACTATATTTTCCACGATTCGATTCACCATTGTGTCACGCTTTCATGCTGTAGCAGACTTCTTCTCAGAGGAGCTGAGTTGAATTTGTTTGGAAAATTTCGGTGCTTGTAGCCAATAAGCCACTTGTATGATTGCACTCAATATCAGAGTCTTTCTTCTAGACCTATAGTAGACATTTTGAACGGGACAGGTTGGTAATAAGCCTAAAGTGGCCTTTCTGGAAAGGATGAATTAGTTTCCAAACTCTCTTAAATCAAGTTATGTTGATGCATGTTCTAGAAGTTAAATTACAATTTATTTATTTTTTAAAAGGCCATGTTGTTGGCTTCAACAAGGCATGCGATTTATTAAAGAGACTCGAATTTGGAGCATGAATCCTGAATACTGTTGGAGGCCTAAGATTATTTGCTGAAGCGAGATTTCCAAGCACTACCAGTGAATTAATGGGAATAAATCCATAATTCTGTGGCAGTCAGCTACTAGGGTTGTTAGAGATGTGTTGTCGCACAGATTGTCTGGGCAGCGTGACAACGCTCAAACCGGGGGTTGTCACCCTGATCCCCGATCTCTCCGTTTAAGCCGTCTCCCGAGGCTAAGGGGGGTAGACCCTATTGGATAAAGGAAGACCAACTATGGACCAATTGGGTTGGGAGACACAGCAAGGCAATTTAGCACTTGAATGGTATAGAAATTAATGTATGAGTGCTTTATGGAGTTAATGATTAAATGATTATTTATTAAACGTTGCAGAAATATGAACCATGTAAAACAATCATTTATCATCAAATATTCCAAGCAATACAAGCTATTCAATAAACTCACAATGCTTTGAAAATGATCCAGCAATTAAACTTCAAAAAATTAAATGCTTTAAACAACCATTTAATTGCTAACCAGATTCAAATAGTTAATCTCCATATGTAAACATTTAAGCACATTTAACTATACCACAACAAAAAAATAAAAAATAAAAGACTTTAAAAGGAATTTCCAATTTTTAATTAGCTTTTTTTCAGAAATTTTTAAATTTTTTTTTAAATTATTTTTCATGAAACAAATAAAAGAAATAAAAATGAAACAAAACAAAAAAAAAAAAAATAAAAAAAATAAAACAAAACTATTCTAAGCAGAAACTAAACTAAACTAAATCCCAAAAGAACTTTTTTATTTTTTAAATTTTAAAATTAAAAATCAGAAATAAGCTAAAATCTATTCTAAACTAAGAACCCAAAAAAATGAAAAAGGAACCTTGTTATTTTTTAAATCATTTATGATTTTTTTTATTTTTTTATTATTTTTTATGATTTTGAAATTCTAAATCTAAATTAAATAAAATCAAAAGTAAACAAAAAAAAAATATAATTCTAACACCTAATCAAATTAAATACATAACAAAAGAAAATCGAATTCCTTAAAATTCTTTTTTTTTAATAAAACCAAAACTACAATAAGCCTAAACTAAAACATGAAACGTAACTCAAAGAAAATTCGAAAAAGTCAAAACCTACATAAAATAAACAAATTAAAATATGAGCGTATTGCTTATGTGCAGGAAGCTGGATGACGGCGGGGGTTTCTTGATAGCGCAGGACACAGGAGAAATGGATTCGAAGGCGGCAGAATTTGGCATGCAGGGGCAGCGGGATTTTGAATGAAGAAAACGCAACGTGATGGGGATGTGAAGAGCAGGATGACAAGCAAAGTGTACAATGGGGAACTCACGCGTATCTGCAGGAGATGAGGGTGTGCACGTTTTTGCAAGTTTGACAGCAAATGCGTGGAGCTGCAGATTGAGTTTGCAGGTGTATTGCGGAAAGCTGGAGAGGGAAATCACGGGTTCGAGCAGTAATGATGAAATGGAGATTGCGTGAGGGAGAAAGGGCTCAACGGAATGGAGCAAGGGACAGATCTGGCAGCGTAAATGCGTGCCAATCAAGGCAAAGAGGGCTACGCTTGCTAACTCCAAGGTTTCTTGCAGGCTCGAAGAAAGTTGCGTGGGTATGAGTTGAGCGTTGGGAGCTCCAGCGTGAGGATGGCCAGCGGAATCAAGGGATTTGCTGAGCAGTGAAGCAGGGTGGAGCTGGAACGAATATGCAGAGGAAAGAGGGATGTCAGCGAAATGAGTTGCGGGAGGGATAAGACGCTGAGAGAACTGCGTGGAGCTGGACAGCACTGCGTGAAGGTTGAAGGGAGTTCGATGGCGAGAAAGAAGTGTGGACAAAAGGGTGTTTGGCTCGCAGCTGAAAGTGGCAGCGTGAAGGGTGAAGGAAATCATGCAGATAATAGAGAAGCTGAGGATGCGGATAGAGCTGAAATGGCAAAGGGTATGGCAACAGCACGCACAGCACAACTTGTCGAAAATGAAACCCCAGCAGACAAAAGGGTTGGAAAACCTCGAATTTCTTTAGAAAAACCCTGCAAATTCTCCAATATATTTTAAATTGCCCTGCGTTCAGATTTGTCTAATGAAAACCCCAAAAAAATTTCAAGATCTGTACCTGCAACCTGCAATGGCAAAAACAGAACACCTAGAAGTAGACAAAACAAAACAAAACCTAAAAACCCTAAAATCAACTAAATAATTACAGTAATTATAGCTCAGAGGCTCTAAATAGCCAGATTTGTCAACATGCCACAGAGATATTTTCAGAATTTTAAATTTAATGTGAGGTACTTCAGAAAACCCTTCATGCATTCATAAAAAAAAATTCGAATGATAAGCCCGGGATCAAAATTGGCTGGACTCTTTCAGAAAACACAATCCGGGAGTTGGTTGGTTCAACTGAGAACTTCCCCTAATGCCCGATAAACTCAAAATTAAAGATATCCTGCACAAATTAAATCAACCATTAACATAGAGGGAGAAAACAATAGTGAAATTCAGACCAAATGGAGATACCTGCCATTATACTTAGAAATTAAACTATCATTCAAACCCCAAAGATCAGACAAGATACATGTGCCTAAATCAATCTTCATCAAGCTATCATCAATGGCTGAAAATAAAATTATGCAGAAAAATAAAACATCTTACAGCACTTCCAAAAGAGTAACACCAGCAAGATTTCAACCCCAAAGTCTTTCTTTATTTTACAAGAAGTGACTACAAGAGAGCTTTCTTTAGCACACGACTCTAAGATCGAATGATCTCAAATGACCCCTGACACCCTATTTAAAAGAAAATTCCCCAACGGCTAGTTCGAGTGATCCATGTCAAAGTGATCTCGACCGTCGATGAGGATCAAGATATCTTTTAATCTCCTCCGTCGAAATTTTATATGCATTTGAAAATTAAACTTTTGCATTTTTTTCTCAAAATTATTGACTATTATTATTTTATTATTTTAATTTTATTTTCAAATTTTTATTTAATTATTTTTAATTTTTTTTTTTATTTTTTATTATTTTTACTAGACCCTCAAACTTAGCATTTGGAAAAATCACCTAGGACCTAAGACTTATGAAGGGATAAAACATTTTCTAACCCTCAGACACTTTACATTATGACTTTTACAATTTTACATCTCAAGAGGGAAAACCCATTTGACATAGACCCTCAAAACCACCCAGCTCTGCGACACAAATATAATCTAGCAGGGCAAGCAATTTGTAATAACCTAACCAAATAGTTAGAATTATTTCCAAATTACTTTTACCTAGACTCGAAGCACACTAGTATTCCCCTAAGATTCTAATGACAAAATCCATTCGTGCTTTGGGGTTAGGCTGAAGGAAAACTCTGCCGACCATAGGTCAGTGAGACAAAAAACCTTTCCGAACGTAGATTATCACTAGAAAATTAGGTTTGCCTAGGCAATTTACATACATGACACAGATCTGCTAGGATTATTTACAATTTACACATGCAGACTGGGTTTACAACATGACATGTTCGGGCTGATGATGACAGTCGAATGGCACGGACCCGTCGATCAAGCACTATCCCTTTTGCGAAAAAAGGGGGTGTACTGCTACGGGTAGTTGACACGTAGTGGTCAACAAGCTGCATTCACTATACATTCTTCAATCAAGGGATCGAATTCAGTCATTAAGTGATTATTTTCCAAATGTGAAGCATCATTTTTGTAGCAGGTCAACGCTTGGAAGGTTGTAGCAGAGTACAAGATCAGAAGTGAAAGGCGATTCACCACCACTGCTGAAGGCAATCCTTTGTGTGCAAACCAGGTTCCACTATTGTGCACCTTTCAGTTTGTTATCCATATATAACAATCCTTGGTTCAAACTTCAAATTACTTCTGAATGCAATTTATTATCTTAGTAGCTGGCTTGAAGTCTTGTTACAAGTGTGTCATTGTTCAAGCAACAAACAAAATCTACATATACAGCAGTTTGTCATGAAATTGTTTGTCAAAACACCTCGCTGAGAAATTCAACAAACTCAAAAAACAGTGGCTTCATTATCACAAATATTCTTGTCATCATTGAACCAAGACATGGATCAAACCTTTATAAACTCCCTTAATAAACCATCAACAGCAAACAGCAGAGCCTTCTCAAAGGGGGTATGCCATTCTTCAGAGAGACAGCCAAAGGATGTGCAGAAGGGGCAGGAAACAGGGCACAAAATATTTGCACTTGGGACAGATTTGAAGCACATGAGAGTCACATGGAAAGTCATTTTCAAACTAGATAAACTAGATGCACTCTTTTCTGAAGTCAAGAAGTTAGAAGGGAAGAAACTAATTTGGGCTCTAAAAACAGCTATGCTTGCTTTCATACAACACAAGTTTTTTAGGGGACTTGATGAGAAATCAATGCAGGTAGATTAGGGTTTGATTATTATCTTATCTTTCATCAAGAAATTACCATATTATGTGTGTATGAAGATCACAAAAACACAAGACACAAGATGTAGGCACTATGCCAGGGAAAAATCCCTCTCAAGGGGAAAACCAGTCAAAAATTCTCTTGCTTCAATAGTTTTCTTTGAGACTCTTCAACCTAGACATAGACCAAATCTTCCCTCCACACCAAGTCAGCCCTTCCAAATCTTCAATCCCTTTGCAGCAGCACCTCCACCCCAGACACCTCGACTATGCAGCAACTTACGACATCAGGCAACAACTGGCAGCAGCAACACTTGGAAGACTTCGATCTCCCAAACTAGGGCATGAAAGAGAGAGAGAGTAGCACCAAAACTTTGATTTCTTCCTTCTCCTTAGCCTTGAACCAACTCGCACTTCCTTTAGACTTCCTTGACCCACTTCACACTTTTCCAGCGTCACTAAAGATATGGAACTTGCTTGAGATGAGATGCTCCAAATGAATTCGATCTGCTTCTATTTATAGACTCTAGGTGAGGTCGAATTGTTGTCCCTTAGGCCGACTTAATCTCCTTTAGGCCGACTTGGTGTGGAGGTTACATAAATCATATTTGACGCAATAATTAACCTTTTTACATGATTCCAAAGCCCAAGAAGGGTCTGTTTAAATGTACAATGACTATTGATTCAATATTAATCCTAGGAGTCCACAATGGGGACTTTGACTAATATAATGATGACCCAAGCATGAAACCCATGATTTAATAAGTCATTGATACAATAATAAAAATTATCTTATTTATTCTTTTGACAAGTACATTACATGATGACTCAATACATTAATGAAGACCAAACCTAGTTCCATTTTCCAACAGGGCTTTGTGAAGGGGTCAGACTTCCAGTCGCATCCTGTCTCAATAACATTATGAGGTTTACTGTAACCTATACCTTCTTACAACAATGATGTTATCATGAGAGTTTTCAAATTGATAGTAGAGACATTTTAGGACTTGGATAACACCGTGGGTCTTACCTTTGAAAAAAAGCTCCGGATTTTGGAAGATATGGCCAAACCCCGAACCTATGACATCATGTTTAATCTAGAGTGTGATGACCTAATTCTTCAAATGTTCCAATACTTTTTCAGTATTAAGAAACATCATCCAGAAACGGTGAAAGCACACATGCAGTCTATCTTGTCTTCAGTTATGGGAGATCGTGATGCCATCTACAAGAAGTTACAGTCTAAGTTGTCAGCCATTTGGAGAGAGGAACAAATGGTCTCGCCTGCTGTTTATGAGCTCGCTGAAAGGTTGATTGAGCAGAATATTAGATTGTTCCGGAGACAATACACCAAGGAGGAGTTGTTCAGGATTGGTGGACCATGTAGCAAGAATGAGTTAAGGAGGAAGGGTCTTTGCTTCACCTAGAAGGAACCTTGGGGACTTGACCACTCATGCAAGATTTACACGAAGGAGACAGCAAAGGTAGATCAGGAGGAGGTTCCCTCTGACTTTCTGGCTAAGGATTCTTCTTCTTTTAGTTGAGTCCATGGGTTCTTATGGGGATGCCTCTGAGGAGCACGAGCAGTCATGTGGAGTTGATGACAGTAGCCCAGATATGCATCCATGTTTGGTAGAGGAGTATAATGAGCAACTGATTGTTCCCAAGAGGGAAGGAAATCAAGGAGCAGATGAGCGATTGATGTTTTAGCATACAGAGCAGATAGAGGAGCATGAGTTAGATGATACACACAATGTGTTAGATGAGCCATTTTTGGAGGGTCAGCTAGTGGCTCATGTTGAGCCCATGATGGAGGATAAGCAAACACCCTTTGGGCCAGCCATTGGTGAGGAGCAGGCAGATGTGCAGGCAACTACCAGGGAGGTAGTATTTGCAGATATTGGTCATCAAGAGGCATTGGGACCTGACAGGACAATTTCGCAGGTGACGAGTCGACCGGTGGGGCATGGAGTTTCCGGTCAGATGAGGGAGGCTCTTTTAGAGACAGTGGTGCATCCATCTTTGGGTCTACCCACTAACAAGGTGCAGGTCGATGCAGTAGCAAATAGCGAAGCTGCAGTGTTTCCAAGCAACAGCCCTCTCTAGGAGTACATTGACAAAGCGTGTAGCATGGATTGCCCACTTATAGAGAGGGAAGCAGGCATTCCTAGACATATCTGGTTGATTGGTTGGGCAGAGTTGCATGCGTTGAGTGTGGTGCAGCTCGGTGGACTCATACCTTGTATAGGTGCACGTGCATCTGATCCTTCCCACAGGATAGATTGGCGAGAGATCATGAGCTGGTATCCTATTGGTGGCACAATATTCTAAGTCTGGGGCTTAGGGCAAAAAGAGCCAAGGAGTATTGATGCATGTTCTTGGTGGCATTGGGATCCAGGAGGATCTGTTGATGAAAGTCAAAGGATGGTCTAGAATCCTAGCATTGAGGGGTCTGTTCATGGTGGGTTCACACAGAGGCATAACATCACCTAGTGGCTCGTATGGGATTCGGGCATTGCGTCTCAGCTGCATTGGGCCACCAGATTAGTCCACGGGTTTGGATTGCTTGAAGGTAAGCAATCTTGGGGCGGAAGGATTTGTGATGTTCCTTTTTCTGGTGTTCCTCATGGCATGGTTAGGATGGACTTTCAGGGTTGGAGGCATACAGGTCACCAGTGCAGGTTTACTTCATCAACAAGCCCAGGGGCTTTTGGAGATTTTTCATAGGGTTTTGAGGTGTTTCTATGGGATCCGATGACATTTGCTTGGCGTATTCCATCATCTACACAGCTTGTCTTTCATTTCGTCGCATTCCGACAACTTTCAAAAAGTAGGGTTATTATTGGCCTAACTTAATTAATTACACTTAAGGTGGCTTAGAGGAATGACTGACGGAACACCTTAGTGTAATAGTTCGTCGGAACCAAAACAAGAAGATCTACAAGATGGAATGGTTACAAGTAATTTTTCGTGACCTGAGGAGGCATGGTGGCCGATTTACCCTTTTCCCACATTAAAAGGAATATTCTAATTGAAATAAAAAGAGAGAAAAGTGCTCAATGATTAAAATAATAATAAAATGGGAGGTTCTAGAGGGGTCCATCAAATTTATAAAAGAGGAGGAGGAGGCGATTAGAGGACATCTTGGATTTGATATTTCTTCTTGTATGAGAGGTTGAGAACCCAGTTCTCTACTCTATTGGTATCCCTAAGACGGAAACCCTCGAGTGATTCAGTGAGATTGGGCGAGTACCCATCTCCCCCTGTTGAATTCACCCAAAATTCACAAGAGAGCTCAGCAATGGTAGTTCAATTCAGTTTTGGAGGGCCAACACAACATTGGAGCATATTCTTGAGGCCAATTTTCCATCTCAGCTATTTTATTGTATTAGCATGTAAACCCTAGTTTCTATTATAGTAAAAGTTGAGATTATTTCTGCTTATCGTGTTATTGAATTACATGCACTCTATTTGTTCTATTTTACATAGCAATCTTTTGTTAATTGAATGGTTTTTTGATGGAGAAATTTTGGTTGAGCTAGATTTCTGGAAAATTAGCATAGTATCCTACTTGGTATATTACAGACTGCTCGAACATGATGGTATCCCTTTAAAAAAATTAGGGTGGTTGACATGGAGTAGTCAGCAGAACACATGTCAGCCAACTTGCTTGTGTTTCCCTTCTTGTACTTAATCACTAAATGAAACTATTGTAGAAACCCCATCCACTTGTAATGCATGGTTTGTTGTAGCTTACTTTGGGCCTATAAGTACTGTAGTGGTTGGTGATCTGTATGGATCATTATCTCCTTTCCCATCAAATAAGTGCTTCCACTTCTTCACAGCTTGCACCAGGGCATAGAGCTCCTTGTCATAGGTAGGGTAGTTAAGAATTGCCCCATGAAATACTTCGAAATGGTAGCATACAGGTTCTCCTCCCTACATCAAAACCGCTCCCATATCATACCTACTCGCATTGTCTCCACATCGAAGGGTTGCTACAAGTTTGGTAATGCATGAATTGGTGCTTGACTAATCTTCTTCTTTAACTCCTCAAAGGGCCTTTGCTGACCCTTTCCCCACTAGAAACTCTTGCCACTTGTTGTTATGGCATGGAGTGGCGCTGCTACTATTGAAAATGAGGCTATGAACTTCCTCAGGTATTGTGCTACCCCAACGAAACACCTAACCTCAGAAACATTAGTAGGCACTAGCCATTTCATGATGGCCTCCATCTTGCCAGGATCTATCTTCAGCTCTCCTCCACCTATCACATACCCTAGATACACCAAAGACTGTTGTGCAAACTCACGCTTCTTGAAATTTGCTAGCATATGGTGCTTCTTTAATGTCTCCAACACCTGCAACAAACGTGAGATGTGCTCCTCCCAGGTAGCATTGTACACTAGTATATCATCCAAATGGGAAATAATTGTTAGTTTTTTGTAGCATCGGAAATGCTCTAGCCTTGAAAATTGGTGGAGAGGCTAAGGCACATGAGCTCTGAAGAACCCAGAAACCGTTTGGTGAAATTCCACACGGACTATATCTTATTAAAATAATTAATATTTTTAATGGAGTTCCTAAGTCTAAACTTAGGGAAATTAAAATATTAATCGGTATTAATCAAAATATGGGTGAGAATGATCTAGAAGGCGGATCAAGTCATGTTTTAATCTTAGTCGTTGATTAGAGACTTAATCTCGGCCATTGAAGACTCAACTGGAAAAATATAAAATGGAGGCTTGGGGTTCATTTCGAAACACACACGGAGAGAATGAATTGATCTAGAGTTTAATTTATGGGGCTAGGAAGCTGAGTAATTCGAACTAAGTGATCATTCAGCAACAGAGGGGCAGTGAGAACCTGGGAGGACGACTTTCCGGAGAATATTGACATAGAGGCGAAGAGAGCTTGCACAGAGGCAATGCAGTAGCCGGGAGGGCTAATGTTGGGCCCACACAGTCTTGATGCGTAGCCAGAAGGGCCAGCTCATAGCAGAAAAGTTCCCTGTCACACAGAAGTCGAAACTATCGAGATAGATGACGCAGAGGGCAGAAGTGGTGGCGCAGGGCTGACGCTGAGGCTAAAAGGCTGATGCAGGGCCAGTGCAGAAATAGCCGGGGTTAGCCAGTCTTGTGCCAGATTACCCAGAATTCTGCCGGGTGAAGTGAGGTAAAGAATGAAATTTTACATAAGCTTCTCTCATGAACAGTTAACCTACAAATGACCCTCCATGCTCTTTAAATAGAGATCATGGACCAATCGGGTGTTAAGCCACAGATCAAGTGTCGGTAATACCGAGGAGAGAATGAACCGTCGGATCACTACATATCGTGACCATCGGATTGTAAGTTACAAAAGTACATAGTAAAGAAACACACTTTACCTAACTCTATACTAGACCAAGTTATACTTAACTATTTCCTATGTGTCGGAATATCCTAACAATTTTCTCTGTAAAGGATTTCTAGATGAGCATCCTAGATTTGTATTCAGATATTTCTCCTGCATAATAATAAACCCTCAGAACTGCTACACCGGTTTTCCCGCATTGGATTTTTCCGAGGACTATTGTGCCCAAAAATAAGTGTCCTATGTATCTTGTTCTTTGCTCTATTTTCTGTTTCATGAGATCAAATATTTAATTAGTGTAGGCTACAGAAGTAATTTGCTTCAGTATTCAGAGAAATAACTTGATGAATGTAATTTAAAACATCAAGTAGGTGAAGTAGATTCGGATTTGTTGCAGTAGGGGTTCCTTCAATCTAGGAATTTTCACAATAAAAAATGAATCTATAAAAGGGCGTAGTATATCATTCATTAACCTCATAAATGTAGTTGGTGCATTGCATAAGCCAAATGGCATGACTAACCACTCATACAAACCCTGCTTGGTTTTGAAGGTGGTTTTCCACGTATCTTCTTTTTTGACTCGATCTTGGTGGTATCCAGACTTTAAGTCCAACTTGGTGAAGTACTTCAATTGTTGCAATTGATCTAGCAGATTATCTATCTAGGGCAAGGGGTACTTGTTCTTGAACGTGATTTTGTTCAATGTCCTGTAATCAATACACATCCGCCAAGTCTCATTCTTCTTTGGCACAATGATGAAGGGTGACCCACATGGTGATGTACTCGGTTGAATGACACCATGTTCCAATAGTTGTTGCAATTGTTTCTTCACCTCACTTGCTTCTATAATAAATTGTTTGCACAGCCCAATATTCAGCAATGGGGAGTCCGACAATAGTTGGATCTCATGCTCCACTTCCCTCTTGGGTGGTAGCCCTTCGGTCTCTTGAAACATATCCCAATACACCTATAGCAACTCTTCTAGTTGTTGTTTCTATTTCTTAGTACACCCTTCCAGGGATGCCTTGCCTCTTACAGACTCTTCTACAAACAAATTTTCTCTTAAAAACAATAAAACATACTTTTTGTTGGAACTGATCAATTTCTTGCCTCAGTTGGCACTTACTAGTGAAATTTTTGACTTGCCTTTGTGCACGTTTATGATAAACGATTTTTCATCCTTGACGAGCCAACACTGGTTGGCTCTTCGCATGAATATTGCATCTCGCATGTACATGTAGGGACTTCCAAACAGCGCTTTGCATACATCAAGGGGTGTTGAAAAGTAACTAGGTTTGGTCTTCATAATGACATATGTAATTGTGATTTTTATGTAGTTGAAGAAAAGAAGAAAAATAAAATTATTATTGTAATGCTTGTCTCATGGGTTTCATGAGCAAGGAATTTTATTTTTTGTATGACTCCCATTGTGAGTCCTTAGGATTGGTCACAAAGTCAAATTGAGTAAATGTCATGTATGAAGGACCCTCTTGGGCATGTTACACATTTGTATGAGTCATTAAATAAGTATAAAAGCCCTCCAAGACAAGCACAAGACCACTACTGCAAGTCGGCTTCAATATTGAATTAATTAACTCCTCCAAAGAGACATGTCGACTAATTACAGTTGCAAACCACTATAAATAGGCAGCTTGGCCTAAGTTCAGAGCACAGAATTTTAGAGATAATTTGGTCTAGTTCGGTCTAGTTCTAAAGTGAACAAGAAGTGCGAAGATAAGCGAAGGGTCTAGAAAACAGTCCTAATAACCAGCGAAGTGAAGCAAAGGGAAAGCGAGATATGTGTTAATATTTGGATCTGTTTTGGGGCCTGTTTTGAGACACACGTGCGAAGAAAGAAGAGGATTGTTGTTGCAGTAAGAACCAGTCCACTTAGGCAAACGAGTTGGAAGAAGGTAGAGTCTAAAAGGGAGTCCGAGACAAGAGATGGAAGAAGGTGAAGTCTAGAAGGAAGGTCGAGATAACAGAGAGGCCAAGTCTAGAAGGGAGGCCGAAGGTTTGAACCAGAAGGAGGTCGAAGTGGAAGAGGAGTCGAGAAAAGGAAAGAAGCAGAAGGTTGACTAACGATCTCATTAAGGGAGCTTGTGTCTTGGTCTTGGAGTGGCAAGTAGGTCAAGGGTCTTGGTATTTGTCAATTGGAATCTCTATAAGAAGAAGAATTTGTTCGGGTTTTCCTCTCAAAGAGTGAGAGGTTTTGACCCTGGCTAATAGCCTATATTTTGTGTCTCTTGTCTCTTTATGGTTTATGCATTCGTAGTTGTTTGATGAAGAAGAACACTAATAACCTAGGTAAAAGAAGATCCTAATCTAAAAATGTAAAAAGCGCTCACAAGCAATTACTAATAGAAGAGAAATCACATAATTGTTATGCCCTAGATTTCTCAACATGTTGTCAGAGCTAAGGTGACTAAGTCAAGAAATGGCATCTTATCAAGGGACACTAAAGGATCAAATCTAGAGGAAGGCATCAAAGCGAAGAAGTCAAAGGAAGCATCATAACCCTAGATCAAAAGTCTACAAAGAAGTATTGGGACCGTCATCAAGAGGGAGAAGGCCAAAAACCCTACATCTACTCAAGGTAAAGTGTTTTGAAGACTATTCATCCAAAGGAAGCTAGATCAAAAGGCAGTGTCATCTCACTCTCTATGGGATCAAGGATCATTCTTGAAGAAAACTACCTTCATCAAGGAGAAGTTGTCTATCCTCTATATCATCTTCAACATTAAGGAAGCAGCAAGAAGAAGGAACATACTATCAAGTAAGTATATTTATGTCCACATATGACTCTGTCAAAATGTCTTTTTGCAAGGAAAGCAACAAATTGGTTGGGGCTTCAAACTATCTTGCATGGAAGAAAAGAACAGATCTGAATCTCATTGAAAATGAGGTTATGGAACATGTCAAAGGTTCTATCACTAAACAAAGAAAGGAAGATGCTCAAGCTTTTGCCAAGTATATGAAAGGTGAAGTTAGGGTTCAAAGGATTCTCATAGAATCCATCAAGGATCCCTTATCCCATACGTATCTAAACTTGAAACTTCAAAAGAAATCTATGACAAACTGGTGGAGTTGTATTCCGTAAGCATTGCTAGAGAAGTCATCTCATTAAGGCAAAAACTCTACAAGCTGAAGATGTCAAAGGAAGATGGAATAGCCTCATACTTTATGAGGATATCTGAGATTCGGGATCAACTACAAGATCTGGGAGAAGTCATGCATGATAGTGAAATGACTACAGTTGTATTAAATGCACTACCGAAGGAGTGGGGTAACTTTACTTGAAGTATTTATGGGAAGAAAGAAGCTACTCCATTCCGGGATCTATGGTCACTATGCAAGATTGAAGAATCTAGACTAAAGGCCAAATCTGATGTGGGTGCAGGGGAGCAAAATCAATCTTATGCTACAATGACAAGAAGAAAAGGAAAATTTGGAAAGTTTGGTTCTTGGAAAAAGAAAAGGGACATGTCTAAAATTCAATGTTATGGGTGTCAGGAATATGGACACTACAAAAGAGATTGACCTAAGGTCAAGAAAGAGGAAGTAAGAGATCTCTATTTCTGAGATAGTCTTTCTCACCTAAGTTCTCAAATTCCTAAGTCTTCTGTTGTAAGATATGGCTATCATGATTCACTAAATGGGATGCATCAAGGCATCATAGAAGCATTGAAAGAAAGATCTTGGGACATCATCATAGAGAAGCAAGAAAGATGGTTACAATCTATGGAAGTCAAGGATATAGCTCTTGGGAATCTCATTGGCAACATAAGTGGCAAGGTCATCTAGTACAAGGTTTAACGTACATTTGTCAAAAGCAAACATATGTTGATGGGGATACTTTAGATCCTCAAGATTCTCTGATGGAATCTTCATTGAAAGGTTAACCAATCATGAGGAGAAGCAAGTGTTTCATCAAGAACTCCAAAATTGTGGAATTCATGGGATTATGATATTATGACATAAAAGTGAAGCAGATCAAGGGATTGAAGCTCTTTCAATCAAGGAAGTTATTGCAAGAAATCTGGAAGAACCAAAGGAAAAATGAGGTATGTATGCTTACATTTGATATTATGGAAGTCATGCCATATGGTTGCAGGTATCATGAACCAGTTCTCTATCTTAAGAGCGATCAAAAGAAAGGATCTCCTTCCTCAAAGGGATGCAGGAATGCATGGATCACACATTCACTAGAAATCAACATAATATGTCCTCATATGAAGTATGAGGTGGTTGACTACAAGTGAGGAACTCTGATTGGAAGCTCCTAGGAATGCAATGTGTGAAGAAAAGAAGGAAGAGATCATGGAATATGCAACCATGGTCAAAGCAATCAACATCCGAAAAACCAAGAAAACTTGACTAGGATATCTCCATGGAAGACATGAAGATTCTAATGGAGTCTGAAAAAGAAAGAGACCCTTGACAATGTATATATCCTTGGGAGATGTGTCGATATGTATGTGTTAGGAATCTTGCTCATGTTAATCTTGCTATGTATCTGAGGTCAAATTTGTAAATATCAGTCATGATGACCTGACTATTATTGTTTTAAAAGGTCTAGATTTAGATCAAGTCTCATGTAAAGGTGTTTATTTTGCTAAGAGTCCAATGTCTAAAGTCTAAAGGGTAATCATAGGAAGTCTTTGGTCACAATACAAAAATCACGTTTTACAAATCCTTGGTTATCATGAGTGGGTCACTAGTCTAAGTCATTGTTAGTAGGTCATCTACGTCTAGAGGTTATGTCTACATCAAAAGAAATCATGAAATGATCTTGGCACAGATTTGGAGGCTCTTTGGAGTCAGTTTGAATGTCATTTCAATGATAGGTTATGATCTCAGCGGGAAAATAACGGTCAGAAGTACAGTCCTAGCCTTTTCCCTAAGCACTGCGTTTTCCAGGAAATGCTACAAGTTCATATTTTCGATTTCCAGTCATAATTATCGTCATCATTCCTGCTCTAGGCCGTTCTGCAAGTTTATTTGAACTTTCATCTCCATTCCACAACATTCAGCTCTTCACCATTTTCATCAGAGGCTCTAGTTTTCTCGGTTTATCTGCTGCAAAAGGCAGGCAAGGGCGCTGCGAATTCACATAGTGCTACCATTCTTGCATTCTAATGGTTAATTCTCCTTCACAGGTTTGAAAGGGGTCTCCAACATCGTTAGTATTATGTTAGCAACATGAAAAGGATGTGCATCTTGTTCAAAGACATCATTGTTGATCAAAACCTATAGAGGACAGGTGGCGCTGCCTTTTCTCACTGGGGCTGCTTTTTTTATGAAAGAGAAATTTAAAGAGTTGGGGGCATTGTGAGATAAAAGAAAGTTTCTAAGGAGGAATTCGATGTTGTCCAGGCCTTTTCACACCTGCTGAAGTCATCAAGCAACTCAAGGAGTGACTGGAGGTATCTCAATCATGGAGCGTTGCGCTTTTGCGCTGCACTTCCACACAGTCGCCATATTTTCACCATATCTCTTAGATCTTGTACCCATTTGCCCTTAAATTTGTACAGTAGATGCACGGGGGTGAGATGAATAAACACAATTAATTTCAACCCAAATGCTTCACGGTTTTCAAGAAACAAGCTACTGTCACCAGCAGTCATTTTTGGATTTTCTCAAAATCCGTGTATTAGATTTGGGTCAAATTTTTTGTGGAGCTGAGGTAAGATGATAGTAACTTGCTCTAAAAATTTCAGCTCCATCGGGCTCACCATTTGTGAGATATTAAAGAAATATTAGTCGCGTTGCGAAAGTTGATAGTTTTGCTGCGAAAGTGGGGAATAGTCCAAAAGGAGGTCTGCAAGCACTTTGAATCTTATCTAAGAGGTTTAGTACCATCACAGAGGTATTTGAAGCATACCCATTTACTTCATTTGACTGAGGAAGGTTGCAACCATACAGAACATGGAGGGTTGCTTCAACTGGCTATTGCACTACAAGTCTGGACAATCAACACTTTTCATTTCAAATTTTGAATTTCAAAGGTAGTTTCCTAGTACCTAGGAAAGTGGTTTTTGTTTGCTATTTTCATGTAATTAGTTTTATCTATTAGGGGAATAGGTGGATTTCGACCCCCTTAGGCTTAGCAAGAGCATATTGTATATAATTCATGAATTATCAAGGAGAAAGGATTGGCAAGTGTAAGAGAGAGAGTTGGGTGTATGTTGTGATGGATTAGTTTCCATACTCGGTGATTAATGAAGAAGGGCCGGAGTTGTTTCTTTCAAGGATTCCTGTGTCGGAAAGTTTTGGTGATGTGCTTTCTTCTATGTTTATGTGTCCTCTTTCCTTTCAGTTATTCATGAATCTGCTTTCCTCATTATTCGAATGAAGTTTATGTGAATACAAAACTCATCCAAGATAGGTGCTCTATTTTCTCCTTTCAAATAATATTAATGTTTTTCATCTAAAGCTAAGTGTAAAATTCATCCCTGATAGATCCTTTATGCTTAGTGGACTACAATGCTTTATTCCTCCACCATATACTACAACAAATTTCGAAGATCCAAAGCGCTGGCTATCTTGCCCTTGGTGAATAACTGCTCATCATTCCATTTTGATCACTGAGGTTTACTAAAATCAATGACTCCATGCCCAATGGATGTCTCTGTCACCCTGCCATTAAAACTTTAAAACCCATTCTTTTGATCTCTATATCTAGCATAATAATCAGATTAGTTGAGCAACCTAAGTGAGAGAGCCCTCTCCAAGGCTAGAAGGGTAGATTCTGGCCTAAAAGTGGTTTGTGGTTACCTTTGGAATTTCTCTCCTCAACCTAGGGAAATTTACGTAGTGATAACAGTATGCAGGATGCTGATGCAAACTAGAAGATGTCATGATGAAAGACCATCACAAAGGTAATGTTGATTTTAATGTTCATTCCTTTATTTTTGAATATCTGGATGGGTTTATGCAGGGCTGCCAAGGGAAGGTTTATGAATGTCTTCCACCACCGATGCACATGTGGTAGGATGAAAGATCCTTAAGTAAACATGGCATGAAGAAAGCAACATGACATAAAGGAAGGCCAGATATAGACTGATGAATCACTTTCCGATGATGACATCGCTGACTCATGGATGAAAGTGATGGATGGTCGGTGCCCTATGTAGAAGTCCCAAACATGAAGTCTCCTAAATAATGAAAACAAGTTCATGACATCATGAGGAGTTCTTCAAGCAGCTAGTTGTCCCATCATCTCCACCTATGGAGCTATTATAGGTCCCTAATTAAGAGGGAGCTTGGAAACAAGTTTCTTACTTGGAAGAAACTTAGAAATTAGCTTAGGTACATTCCTTTTGTAGGAATGAGTACATTTCTTTATTGGAATAGATGTGTCCTCCCTAATTAAGAGGGAGAGATAGACACATCATTCTTGTCTTCACTTGGGAACACAGAACGGAGCATTGGGTAAGCATTTGGGATCTAATACTCTTTGAGGATGTATTAGGGCATCCAAGATAAGAGTAGTCGTTGAGGACCGATATTCTTTGAGGATTAGGAATCCAAGATAAGAATAGTCCTGGTGGAACACACACCTGAGAACCCGGGTGGGGTATGTTCTGAGAGAGACAATGATGAGGGTGTCTATACATCATTGGTCCCGCCAGCATTGTGCTTAGATCTCATGGAGAGATAGAGTTGTTAGTCAAGGCCTTGCTAGGTGACAATGTTGGTTGATATTATGTTATAGTCTATACAGATGGGTTACCAATCTAACTCTTCTTATGAGAAATTCTTCAGATTGAGAATGACCAAGTACCATTACGATTACCTCCCTAGTTAAGGAGTGTTAAAAAGTAACAAGGCTTGGTCTTCATAATGATGTGTATGAAGGACCCTCTTGGGCATGTTACACATTTATATGAGTCATTTAATACGTATAAAAGCACTCCAAGACAAGCACAAGACCACTCCTGCAAGTCGGCTTCCATACTGAATTAATTAACTCCTCCAATGAGACATGTCGGCTCAAGCTCTTTCATGTAGGCTAATTACAAAGGCAAACCACTATAAATAGGCAACTCAGCCTAAGTTCAGAGCACAGAATTTCAGAGATAATTCGGTCTAGTTCTGAAGTGAACAAGAAGTGCGAAGATAAGCGATAGGGTCTAGAAAATAGTCCTAATAACCAACGAAGTGAAGCAAAGGGAAACCAAGAATTGTGTTAATATTTGGATCTGTTTTAGGGCCTATTTTGAGACACACGTGCGAAGAAAGAGGAGGATTGTTGTTGCAGTAAGAACCAGTCAACTTAGGCAAATGAGTTGGGAGAAGGTCGAGTCTAGAAGGGAGGCCGAGACAAGCGATGGAAGAAGGTAAAGTCTAGAAGGAAGGTCGAGATAACAAAAAGGTCAAATCTAGAAGGAAGGTCGAGATAAGAAGAAGGTCAAGTCTAGAAGGGAGGCCGAAGGTTTGAAGCAGAAGGAGGTCAAAGTGGAAGAGGAGCCGAGAAAAGGAAAGAAGCAGAAGGTTGACTAAGGATCTCATTATGGGAGCTTGTGTCTTGGTCTTGGAGTCGCAAGTAGGTCAAGGATCTTGGTCTTGGTATTCGTCAATTAGAATCTCTATAAGAAGAAGAATTTGTTTGGGTTTTCCTCTCAAAGAGTGAGAGGTTTTGGCCCTAGATGATGGCCTGTATTTTGTGTCTCTTGTCTCTTTATGGTTTATGCACTGGTAGTTGTTTGATGAAGAAGAACACTAATAACTTAAGTAAAAGAAGATCTTAATCTAAAGAAGTAAAAAGCACTCACAGCAGTTACTAATAGAAGAGAAATCACATAATTGCTATGCCCTAGATTTCTCAACAAGGGGAACCACATTTAGTTCTACTCCATCAATAAGATCAGCACTAATAGCAAATATAATTTTGCACTATTTTGTTACCTTTAACTCTACATCCTTATTTACCCATCCCAATGGATATGGGTTTGGATGATCATGAGCTTCCAATCCCAATTATTTTAACAGCTCTGCTGCAATGAGATTTTCCTATGATCTGGAGTCAAATAGAGCATCAATCTTTGTCTTCTTGACCTGTATCTTTAAGCGAAAGAATTTGGTCATTTCTTTCTCTTCTTGTTGTTGAAGGCCACCCAATTCACCTCCTTTTGCATTAAGGTATAGGCAATCTTATTATCCACTTGCAGAGTGCTTTCAACTTGGTTGCTTGAATTGGTGGCCATGAGGTTCTTCTTCTTATTGTCTTTCTTTTTGTTCTTCGGGTTAAGCTTTGGATGCAACACTTCTCCTTTGTATGGTCATCAACGTTGCAATGGTTGCAGTGGTTGCTGGGATCTTTACACTAGTGTGTTGTGGCTATCATCTTTTATTTTTTTCCTCCTTTCCACTTCTTTTACCCCTCCTTAGAAGCGTCCTAATGCTCTTGCTTACTTGATTTCCCTTTCTTTAGCCTTACGTTCTCCAGGTATTGTGTCTGTGCACAAGACTCGTCCACCAATCCAGGCTTGAACAGCATCACTTGCTTTCGCAAATGGCTGTGTAGACCCCCCTAGATACTTGATGAGTACATCTAGGTTCGTTGGGGAGATACCCAACATTATGGCCATCTTTCTGAACTTAGTGGTGTACTCCTATACGCTCTACCCTTGCTTTTGCCTAAAGTGGTGTCGTTGAATCCACTGGTCCTCCACATACTCAATAGGGTAAAATTGTGACTTTATGGTGGTTTTGAAGTCCTCCCACTTAGTCACTAAAGGTTCTCCCTCCAACCTCAAGGTCTCTATGTGCCTTTCCCACCAAGTGATGGTGTGGCTGTCTAAGTTCAGTAGCACAAATGAAATATTTTGTTCTTCCTCAACATGATGGACACCAAAATGAACTTCTAATTGTTGCAAGCAGTGATTTAGCTTCAGAGCGTCGAACTCACCTTACTATGGCTTAATATCGACCTTCACTTCCATTTTGAACAGGGACTGTGAATGATTCATGACACTTGAACTAGTTGATCTTTTTCTGGTCCTTTCTTCGATTGGTTCTTTGTTTCTTCCCAATCTCCTGATTTCCCCTCTGATCTGCCCTCTGCACTAGAAGCCCCATCTTCTCCAAATATCTCGTGCTTATTGCTCAAGGCCAACATGAGGAGATTCATATTACCGCTTATATCTACAACTTCTGTTTCCAACCACGAAAGTCTCTCCTCTGTAGGATCGGGAGGGTCATTCACAGATTCGTCAACCATGATTAGGGTTTTACGACTTTTGTCCTAGTCAATCTAGATCCCCTGCAAATATCCACAATATACCCAAAGAATCCTGCTCTGATACTAATATGATATGTAAAATGTCATGGACATTCCAATGGACAATTCACCACAACAAATTTGCTAAAACTATAATTAAAAATCTGAAATCCACACTATTAGGGTTTTATTTCTCTTTATATTTCTAGATCTATAGATTATTGTTAATTGTGTATGCATGCAAATTAAAATTATGCCAAAAATAGAGAATAGTGAAATAAAAACTCACAAACCATAATTTGACACAACATATGACATCGGAACCCTTTCGAGAGAAAACTCAACAGGAAGTTTTGATCGCTCTACTCTCTTTCTCTGAATAGAAAATGGCTGCAAGTACAAAGAAGTATGGTTTGTGGCTCGTGAGCTACTACAGTGCACAAATCCTCTCCGTGTGCTCTATCTCCTATAACTCTCGGTTATTTTTGCTCATACATGGAACAAATGCACTCGAAAGAATGTAACCTATTTTCCTCCTAGTGGCCCGGTTATAACACAGCCTAATAGCCTACTAGTGGTTAGGTTTGACTACCTCAACTCTTAACCAAAGTTACAATACAGACTCTTCTAGAGTCTTCTTCATCATAATCACATGGTTAGTCCCTTTTCCATGAATAATGGGCGCTGACATGGCATCCTCTTGAATTATGGTGGTGAAAACAGAAAGGCCAGCTTCTGAGTGGCACAACTTTTGCCTATGGACTCTAATTGAAGCGATTCTTGTGCCGTTGGAAAGGTCTTTGTGTGTAGAATATGGAAAACATGCGTTGGGCTAAAGCGGCAAAGTTTTACCCCCAAAAATGTCTTTTGATGCCTCAAAATGCTCCCAAAAGGTTTCAAACCTCAATTTGCCAAACTGGGTCTCATCGATAAAAATGGTCCTGTGAACTAATTCCCCCACTTTTTCCACTCTTAAAGCATCGATATGGATGACAAACAATATAATAATCCAATCTGGATCACTAACAACATCAGTCGGTCTGACATTAGCATAATGATTAAGAAACCCTTACCTAGAGTTGTATATATCCCTAAAAATGTACCTACATGTATTATGCTAGCATGCACACCCCTACAATGACCACTCCTCTTAGAAACCAGGATAATACGGTCAATCAATATTATACAATTTTAAACAATCTTTAAAATATTTTAAGTTATTACTAATCAATTACATAGCAGCACCATAAATCAAACAGCACACATAAATCAAGACACTGATATTTATGTAGAAACCCATAAAGGGAGAAAACCACAAAACTTATGTCAGACTATTGTTGTAGGCTTCAACCTATTGTAACATCAACTTTACTAGCACCAACTAGAAGGAGACATCCATCCCCTGATTTGCAAGTACCAACTTGTAGGAGGCACCAATCCCCTTTCCTTACTGGCACCAACCTAAAGGAGACACCTATTCGCTGATTTTCAGGTACCAACCTACTCTACCTAGCAGATCCATTTTTCATACATTTTCAAACTCAGATCCACAAGCACATTCTTTTATCTTTATATATTCAAGCTTCTTTAATCTTTGATATTCTCTTCATTGTTCTAAACCTTGTACTACTCATAGTCTATTCAGCTCATTGTCATCATACTTCACCCTGTAATCTATTCAAACTTTCTATGCTTCAACCGAATCTCATATCTGCAAACTAATTTATTTTGTTCTCCACACACCTCTCTCTTCCTCTGGCTCAAATATAATCTTAGTCATTTAGATTTGCTCTAGTCTTTTTGCATCTCTTCAAATCAGCCATTTTTCTTTTCACAACAGCTCCAAATTCCAGATATTTGCACCTTTAGCTTCTGCATAACACAACTTTACACACTCTAATCTTAGATTTGTAACTTTTGCACACAGCAGCTCCAAATCTGCTTCAGATCTCTAACAATCTGCCCATTCATCTTCTGCTATGTTTTGGACATGCATCATTTTATGCTCATCACTAGTTATTTGATGTAACACAACTCCCTTCTCATTTGTCTTCACGAACACCTGCTCTTTGCACTTCCCTCCTGTTACTAGTTAGCACTCCTCAATGTCCCAAGGCTGAGAAAGGAAGCCAAGGAGGTAACCTCAAACCAATCTTTAGATCTGGTAGCTAGCCCTGCCAAATCAGAGAGGGCTCTCTCAAAGATCTCACAGCCAATGAAGTGACTGGAGAGGGAATCAGATGTTAGGCTAGATATTAAGCTCAATGGTTTTTTTATTTTAAAGTTTGTTGGATGAAGCTCATAGATCTAGGAACTAGACTAAGGTTTCTAATGATCAATTGCAGAGATATAATGGGGCAAGATAGGCATTATCAGTGACAAAAATAGTTTGTCGTGGTGGTGCAGAGATGAAAAGGTAAAGAAAAGAACACTTGCATGAAGATCTCATCAAAACAGAGCAATAACTTATAAATTTTGTTTAAAACTCGTGAGATGATCACAAGAAAGCATAGAGATGGTAGGAAAAAGTAATATCAGAGAAAACACTATCACAGAAACATACCACAAGAATCCCAAGGTAATAACTGCAACTGCCTGTTATATTACTGCAAAATGTACGGTAGCTCCAAGCTATGATTCACAAACATCCAACCCACAATACTTTGAAATCTAAAGTATTTATACAATTATTTACAAAATAAATATCTTGAAACAAAATTCAAGATTTGTTACAATAATTATAAAAATAGATCAATATTGCTAATAATATTAGTCGGCTGAGTTTCTGGTGTTGTTCTGGGCATTATGTTGGCAACTGAGGCCTCGAATAGATATTACTGTTAGTCCTACTGGTTGATGAACTACGTTGTTGTCCCTGTTTTTCTGCATTCTGTATAAGCAGAGGTGAAAGGAAATGTGACGAAAATATCCTCGTTGTCCTCTAAGCGGATGCGAAATGGATGATTTAATGCTCTGTTAATGGAGGTCGTGATCATTCAATTGGGAAATTACATGATAAACAATGAGAAATTATGGCCGGGAGCATAGAAAATGAACTAATTTTGACCATCCGAAAGGATTTACTAACCGTTGATCTGGGACTGTTGATTCGGGCTGATTAAAGCTGGGCCGTTGTATATCGCAATCGCAACAAAGAGAGGGACCTTAACCATGTTTAATAGTGTTTTGTCGACAAGTTGGACCCAAAACTTTATCAAGCACAACCTATAAAATATCACATCCATCGCAATCGCAAGTCGGAAGGGGCTTCAGCGGAGGAGGAACTTGTGACTTGAGCAATCCCCAATTGCGATATCGCAATTGGCGAGCGGAGACTTATCGCAATCAGCAAGGGGAGACTAGCAGTTGTTTTATTGTTTCATGCGATATGCCGACATCGATATGCTTTGTGGGTGTGAGGATGGACGGACGTGAAAAAACTTTAAAGCATAACACATAAAGCATCGCATCCGGGATGGGATGTTAACACAGACCCGGACCCGAAAAACTTTAGAATATAACTTATAAATTAGTCGAGTTTGTCGCTATCACAATATGGAAGGGGCTCTAGAGTTGAATTGTCGTGTGAAACATGCGATTGTGATCGCGCGATTGCAATCAGCGAAGGGAAGAGGTTTGGGGGCACTACGGTATTGAAACTTCCGATATGGCGACATGAGGTCTGCGGGCCCAGATTATCGCAGCGGGAGTGGTGCGGGGTTTATGTTATAACTTACATATAATGCAATATATATAATAAAAAGAATGGGGCACATGGCTAGAGTTCAATGTATAAACAAAATGGAAATGTGGCCAGAGTTGGACTATGAAATGGATTTCGGCTAGAGTTTGAAAATGAGTTTTTTCCAAGGAAAAAAATGGGTTTGGGCCAGGAATCAGGATGTAAGGATTCTTCCAAGGAAAAAGGGGTTTTAGATGGAATGAGAGGATTTATAGGGGAAGGTTGAAGGAGGTATATGGAATATGAATGAGGATGTTGAAACAAAATGAAATCTCCTTGAACATTTTTGCCCCTAATTACTACTCCCATAATGATTGACCATAAGTGATGTCATGACTCTTTTTGACCATTTTGATGACTTGACCTAATAATGACACCTAATGGATTATGAGACTAATGATTTGGACCTTTAAACCTTTGCAATAGGACTGCCCATGAGATGATGACTAACATGGTGATCAAGACATTTTACTGATAACTCATCACAAGGAGTGACGGCATGACCAAGATGCCATTTTGACCATGAAATGAAGAGAGTAGTAAGATACCTAGACACACTAACTAGTGACCAAATTTTTATTTGAAAACCTATTGAAACTATAAAATTTTGACTTAGTACCGTATCAACCATATTGAAAAAGTACATTTGATCACTGGTCACTGGTAGGACTGACAGACACTAACACTTCCAAGTTCGGTTCAACGCATCACATCATATTGCACTAGACTGAGTAGCTACTTTGCCTATCACACATATTCCTTATACTTCATTCCAGATTTCCTTCACTTCCAATAGCACAGAGCTTTGCTCAAGATTCTATGTCCTCCTTTGCTCAACTCCTCACCATTTTAGCTACACAAAACGCACAGGACAAATGTGCCTCACCAAACGAACACACGCTCATCGCACACTTCCAAACTTCTCCAACTTATATATACTAAATCAAATCAACCAATAATGGTTGGGCCAACACTCTGTTGAAAATCAATCAAACAACCTGTATTATTCTTTCATTTTTCTTGCCGGAAATCCAGTCTAAATAACCCATATATATTTTCTTTCCATGACCTCTTGGTCCCTTTGGGCTTAAACTTTAGGCCCACGAAATCTTACAATATGACCATCTTCAACATTTCTCAAATAAATTTGTATCTATTCAACTAATTGTTTGCCTAAAAATCTAGATCCAACCTCATTTAACTAAGACGTTACTCTCGGATGTGGTCAAAGCTCAAATTTAATGTATCCGAATAACTCTAGAGATTCGCCCCCTCTTCCTTTTTCCTTTTGTACCATACCTAGATTGCTTCACAGCCTGAATAACTCTTTAAACAGTGATGTGGGGTCCACAATTTTTTTCTTGCCAAGGCATTGATCCAAAAATCCAGTCTCCGGCCCCATTCTAACTGACCCACCGCAGTTGCATGCCTCAACCCCTAGATGCCCAGATGGGCCAGATTCCTTTCGAAGCTTGGCGTGAGGTCCACCTTCACCTCGATAGGTGTGCCAAGTCCTTGATCCAAATATCCAAGGTTCGGCCCATTCTTAACCTGCCAAAATGCTTGTGTTGCTTTATCCCTGGATACCTAGATATAAAGGCATCAAACCTTGACGCCAAACTAAAACCTTAACCAAGCTTACCGTGTGTCCTTTGTACCTGTCTGTTTGGTCACCCAAAAACACACAAACCACGTGCCACATGTTGACTGCTCAAACTACCATGTCACCGACCTGTGCCACCTATACTGCCACGCATACATCCAAATGTGCTTGTGGTCCACCTAACCTTGACGCCAAACTAAAACCTTAAAGTTGACCATGTGTCCTTTGTACATGTCTGTTTAGTCACCCAAAAACACACAAACCACGTGCCACATGTTGACTGCTCAAGCTACCATGTCACCAACCTATGCCACATGTACCGCCACACGTACCTCCAGCTGTGCTTGGGGTCCACCTACGCCTTTAGTCAAAAACCTGATCCAATATTTTCCTTCAGTCATTCTTTGCTACAGTCCCAGAGGCCTAGATGCCCAAATGCAAAATGAAGCATAGATTTCTAAGCGCATCCTGAATGTCTTGGGGGCCTGGAACTTTGACAAGGCAAAACCTTTACCCAGCCCCGCTGGACTTGGTCAAATCCGAGTCAATCCATATTCAAGTCATTCGTAAACTACATATCTAGTCCATGCTCGGAGGCCCAAATACCTCCTCTTGCAGCCCACTACCTTGCCACATCGACATCCCAACTCAATTGCCATGTCATCTGTGCCAACCAATAGAGATTTGCCACATGTCACCTACCACTTGTCACTTTGGCCACCCAAAAGAACCGAATCCACCTGCCACATGTCCTCACATCAAGGCGTCACGTCCCCAACATGAGCCATGTACACCACACTGCCATTGCCACCTGTCTCCAAGTGTTGCCTTGTCACATTGGGGTCCACTAGTTTGGTGTTGAGAAATCAAGATCTGGGCCATTTCTTAAGTAGTTGCCATGGGAAAACCCAAATGCCTGGATACCCTCATAGCTGCTAGATTTTGTCAAAGCCCAAATGTGTCAAAATAACCCAGTATTTGGCCATTTCAAGTGTGCATGTGAATGCCCCCCAGATGAATCTAGATGCCCGGATGCCTTGAAGCCTGCTCAAATTTCGTACTTCAAAACGGTTTTATTTTTCACTCCTTGGGAGTTAGACTAAGTGATATAAATCGTTGGAAAGCCCTTTGAAAGGGCTATCTAACCAGACATTTTTCATGCTCTTTCGAACCAGGCAAATGTAGGCAAAATCCATACAGAGATAGACTACTCAAGCTACACATCCAACACTATGCAAACAAGCCAAAATTCCAAGTTCCAACACTCAAGAATCAAAGACAACTTCAAGTATACAACAATGACATCAATGACAATGGATACTTCAGAAGCTCCCCCTGAACTTGACATCAATGACAACAATCTGCCACCACACTCAACAACTCCTTCCTCCATTGCTACCATTCACAGCCATATGCCTTTACCTAACACTTTCATACCTCCAATTGTGTGCCCCATTCTCCCAAAGAAGCTCTATATTGTTCTGAAAATCTTTGAATACACATCATCAACCTTACTTCTGGTCACATGGTTCAATGGCCCTGATGTATTTGCATCACTGTTGCCATCTGGACATAAGTTTTGCAGGTCTTCGAGTAGAGATTGCTTGATTGTTGGGTTTGGACCTTCTGAACCACTAACATTGAAGACCATATCAATAATTCATGCTAATAATGTTATTCAGTCCAAAATTAGCTTGATGGTTCTGCTGAAAATGAAAACCATCTGAACTGCCGAATTTAACTCATGCAAATTTAATATGATTTGCTCCAAATAATTCAGCTGAGCAAACGAACTACCAAATTTCCAAATTATTGGGGCCTCTTCAGCCAAAATTGGTGACTACGGTTTTTAGTAGGTGTAGTGCACATATTTGACATGTTCATCCATTGATTTAGAGACTACACCTTGAGTCAAACTTTCAACTGAGTGGACAGGGGCTCAGCTAAAACAAGATTCACAGATCCCATAACCTGGAGACTGAGAACTTAATTGTAGTTGTTCGTGTCTTCGATTGTTGAATGACACTTAAATTAGGTTTTCGATCTGTTGAAATCGATAACCCAAAGCCAGTCTAATGTAAGATAATTTGGAGAAATTGTCGTATTACATCACCCCAGGTGTAAGATCCCTAGCTAGCCAGTGCAGGAAATCATAGTGTTTTGTCGTCAATGTTGCTGGGATACAACTTAGCCCATTCATGTCAGGCAGTGTTACTTATAAAAGCACTTCTTCAGTTTGAAATCTTTATTAAACATCATATGGTGACTGGGAAGCATAGTTTAAATTTTGCTTCTTCAAATTCAAGACTATAAACAAAAGATAGAGTCTGCATTCAACCCGTTGCCACTTTCTTTTCTAAATACAAAAATATAAACAACTGCAACAAAGCACCCTTTGTCAGATTTCAAGCATGTAAAATTGTTGTGTACTGAAGATACTTCTTTTCAGGAGCTACAAAATTCAAAATGGTTGGTTAAAATAACTGTCCATGATGTCTCACGAACTGACTTCAAAAGAAAATACTCGTGTAAAGATTTCTAATACAGGGGCATTCGCCTATTGTTCGGCACATAGAGTAAAGTTGTAAACGATGGTCCACCTGAGATTAAGTTTTAATAAAAGGTGTCTTCTTACAGATGAATAGGTACAGAAGAATTAACTTTATTCTCTCGAGCTGGTTCAATAAAAACTCTAGAGTCAAACTCGTACACTAAGGTTCAATCCAATTTACCATTTGCTGTGTCAAAACTAAACCTTGGGCCAGGTAGCATCGAGTTGGCTCAATCAAATTAATAATGATCTTGGTCCTTCATGCTGTGGTGTATCACTGCAATGACCCAGATTCAAATCCCAATGGATGTGCAAATGGTGTGCTTACCATTGCAACGAGGCAAACAATATGCACCCCACAGCAGTGCTTTAAGTGTTGTATAGGTGGAGATTACATTGTTGGATATACATCGGGATACACAACATTTATATTCAACAGTGGATATCCTGACCTATACAGCATTCAATGCACTGCTGTGGGGGTGCATATTGTTTGCCCTGCAATGACCCGGGTTCAAATCCCAACACAGATGTGCAGAGGGCAGTGTTGAAGAAGCGTTAAGACAGCGTTTGTGACGTTCATGTATTTGGCTGTTCCTGTTGTGCAGGAAATGAAGTTTCACTTTTCCTCGTCTAAATAGAGGACGTTGCACTTGATTATAATTATTATTTTAATGGACCATCTTTAGTGTCAAAGCTGTAAACTTTTGGACCGACATGCACATTTCTACAATGCTCCTTTAAAAATAATTCCTCAAGCTTTCCATGATTCAAGCTTCAACATGAATTCTAATTTGGCCATGAGCCCCCCAATATCATACTGGCAGGGGGCATGGATCATCGTTTCAGTTTAACATAAGATAAAAGTTCCAGTATGTGCCCTAGAGATCAGAGAGGAAACCATCCTAAACCCCGTCCCTATCTCGAACAACATTTTAAGTTCTGATAATGAAATGCCCAACTTACAATTCAAAAAAAACAGGGCAGCTATAATAATATTTTTATATCTCCGACCTTCATCAGAGTTTATTTTAGCTAAACAGAACCCATATATATGAAATTCAGCTAGCTAATTTCCCATGCTCCTACCCTAATCCCTTTCAGTAACCAATCTATACTCACTCCAAAATACCAGATCACACCGACTCAAGGATTCATCACAGCATTGGCTTGAATTGGGTAATAGACGATATCATATAAAACTGGAAAATTTGCAGTTTATAATTTCCCATGAAAGCATTCTGACAATCAGCTTAACTTACCCGATATCTTCTTCTCCTCTTTCTCCTCGTGTTTGCCCCATTATATGCTGTGAAAGACAAACCGGAACAGGAAAAACCTTTAAAGGCGACAGAAAAGAGGGGAAAATATCAGACCAAGCTTGTGATGTCGTAGAGAAGGCAGGTGAATCTCAAGGCTCATCACCAAGGCAGGTGCGTCTCAAGTCTCATCACCATGGTATAGGGTCAAAGGCTGTCCACTCCATTCTTGCTGGTGCTCTTTCGAGCGACTGGATTACTGCAATGATCCAGGAGACCCATACGGGGCACGTGGGCTGAACATTTTTGGGTTTCGTAATCCAGTGTGAGCTCGCCACCTGCAAGATCGCATTTAGGAAACGTGCCCTGTACGACCTGTGACAGTAACTTTGCTTAGTGACATCCACGGAGCTGTAGTAGATGGACATCGAACGGCGTAAAAAGGGCTGTTAAACATCAAAAAGCATAGATCTAGGGAGGAGTTAGTATAATGGGTGAAGCTTTGTTGTTTTTGCCTCTTGTCCTAGACCTTGTGTTCAAATTAATATGGTCGGATTTAATGTTGTTTCCATTATTTTATTTTTGTATTTATGGAGTATGTTGGTCAGGAATTATAATTATTTCTTAGAAATTGTTAATTTTTGTAGAGTGTCTAAATAATTTTGGATATTGTTGAATTAATCCATGGTTGAAAAGAAATCAAAAATGCATTACATTAATTACAAATCTATTATTAGAAAGTGAGAATTTGTTAAAAAGAGATGTTTTCGAGAACGTATATCACATGCAAAGATGTTATATCTAGGTGATTTAGTTTTAGGTGACACAAGGTATGTTTAATTGGATAATAGATTTAGTATTGATAAACTTACTTATATTTTATGTCGATTTCATATTTGCGGTCTTCTCTTTGGTGTAGCTTAATTTTAAAATTTTAGTTTATGGCGACACAACATGTTTATGTTGCCTTTTGAAATAACTTTGTTATGTGTATCACATCATGCAATTCCTAGTTTGTTGAGATAGGTTCCAATATCTATGTATTTGGTTGTGAGATTATTTAATAATTTGGATTTCACAACTTAATTGATTTGTGGTTTTTTTTGTAAGGTGGATTATATTACTTTAAAATCATAGTTTACATTAAAAGAACTTTATAGTTTATTTCGGTTTCTTTTGGGGAGACTGGACCATAGCCAAAATTGGACCCTATGAAGGGTTAGAAGAGACAGACATGCCATAACATAACAAAAGATAAACAAGGATATACTATAATATGGATTCATCCGTGATTCAAGTGGATATTGGTGGCCACCCGCCTATTCCACCTAGACCTCCATTCAGTTTCATCGGTTTCCTTGATTATAACAACATTTACTATTTTAGTAATTTTTCAGGTCCTGAACTTCTGGAGTTGTTTTGACACCCTAAACAACATTTTTTTGAGATCCACAGCAAGCACCAAATCTTGTAGTACTCGAAAAGATCTTTCCAACAAGGTATTGTACACGCCAAACGAAAATCATATGACCAAATTATGACCCCGGAAAGTTGGTTGCCCAACTAACCCCAACAGGGCCCACAAACTCTTAGTGTTCCATCTCCTGAGTTAGGGTTTTGGTTGTTTAGGGTTTTCCCTTGTTGTTGAATAATAAAAAGGCCCTTGAGCCTCATTGTAACACAGTTCAGAGGCATGTAGCCGCCACATCTCTTCTTAGAGATAAGCTACCATTGCTCGAGCTAGTTTATTTCCATTATGCGTTTAAGCATATTTCAATTCCTTTATATTAATGAAATGAAGTTCTATTTATGTTGCATCTCGATGTTTATGTTTGTACCTATATTATGTTGCATTCCTGTATAAGTTCAAATCAATCTGCTCTTTCTCTGTTTTTTTTTTTTGCATGTCCCCAATGAGGTCAAGGTATAAGGAGTTAGGGATCAAACTAGTAGAACCTTTGTAAGACCAGTCTCACAAAACCCGATGGCCTCCCATGGCGGAAGAAAAGAAAGTCGAGGGAGCGGTAGATCCTTTCAAAATATTGCTCGAGGAAGCCCTCGAGCAACAAAGGAACGAGATGATGGATAACTTTGCCCATATCCTTCGGCTGCTACCCACAGGCAATGCATCTTCATCAAGCAGCCGCTCTGGAGGTGCCAATCCCTTTAAGGTACAAGTCAACTTTAACATTCCCATATTTGAAGGCTAGATATATGTAGACGTCATAGATAGATGGTTAAATCTATTGGAAGGATATTTTTATGTTCATGACTTTTCCAATCGGGAAAATATTACTTTTGCACTCCTCAAAACTTCTCCCCCGTGTCAAGGACTAGCGGGAAACCTACAGTGAATAGAAGGACAAGAGTGAACCCTCATTGTTTTCAGTTGCACCCACTTGGAATTCTTTCTAAGACGCCATCAAGGAACAATATTCCCTTGTCGGGAGCTATGAAGATAAATACATAAAGTGGACCACATTGCGGTAGGGAAGGGACCAAGATGTACTAGAGTTCACAAATATTTTTCATGCCCTTTAGATGAAATTGGGTATCAAGGATTCTAAGCGACATTGGAACTCAAGTACCGCGGTTGTCTACACAAGTACATCCAAGACGATATGGAGTTCCTAGACATCTCCTCGCTTGACGTCGCATATTGATACGTTGTCAATATCGAGCAGAAATTTAAACAGAAGAAGCAAGACTTTGGATATGTGAATCTGAAGCAAGGGAAAGGCACCCCCAAATCGCAAAACGAAGGACAAAGCCAAGGCGGGGCAACCTAAGACAACCTGTCGAAACCGCAAGCAAAGAACAACACCACTAAGACAAAGAAGGACATAAGGAAATGGTGTGAGTTCCATAAGAACCCCACTCACAACACAAGTGAATGTCGAGTCAAGCAGTCATTGGTGGTCGAGCTGAAAGCTTCTAAATCATATGCATATTCTGACTCTAATTCAGAACTTGACAAGAGAAACAACAAAGGGAAGCAAATTATTGATGCAGAGCCTAGTGCCATCATTTCCACCATTGCCACCACCAAGATCCAGAAGGCTGAGCCGAAAGATCCAAAGGAAGGGGAGCACTCTTCCACCCACAAATGTGGGTGAAGGGTTTTCGCTGCAGTTCATTACTGACGGTGAGAGCCAAAAGAACCTCATTTAAGCAAAGGTCGTGAAGCGATTGGGCCTACAGACAACACCACACCCGCAGTCGTACACCATCGGGTGGCTTCACCAAGGATGAGATCTTTGTGTCAACCAATAGTGTTGGCTTCCATACAGCATCAAGCCATTCACAGATGAGGTATTGTTTGATGTTTTTCCTCTTGAAGTGTGTGATCTATTATTAGGCCAACCTACTTGTGGAAACGACATGTTGTGTATGAGTCCAAGCCTAACACTGTTATTATTTCTTTGGGTAATAAGTTATACATGATACCAGAGGTAGCACTGCCTACCGTCATCTCTTTGATCTTTGTGAAGTACTGCAGTAAAATCATTTCCGATACCAAGAAGTTTATCGTCCTTATGATTCGTCCTTAGAGCAAGAAGAAGATTGTGACCACATCCACAGGGGTAACCCTACATCGTCAAGTCAAGCACTCCATCGATCTGACCCCGGGTGCGTCGCTACCCAACGAGCTGATCTATCGATGCTCTATTATGGAGAATGATGAAATAAAGAGGCAGATTCAGGAGCTGCTACAGAAAGGGCACACCAGGCCAAGTTCATCACCTTGTGGGAGCACAATTGTGTTGGTATAGAAGAAGGACGGGAACTGGAGACTCTGTATTGACTATCGGGCATTGAATAAGATCACTATCTGGAATATGTATCCAATCCCACGGATTGATGACCTTGTGGACCAGATTAAGGGGGCCAAATATTTCAACAAGATTGACTTGAAGTCTGGTTATCACCAGGTATCAATCGAACCCTTTTATGTGTGGAAGATTACTTTCAAATCCAAGGAGGCATTTTTCGAATGGTTAGTCATGCCTTTCAGATTAATGAATGCTCCCGCAACCTTCATGAGGTTGATGGACGACATCTTGTGGCCCTTCACCGACTCATTCGTGGTAGTGTATTTGGATGACACCATGATCTTCAACCAAAGTTGGGAAGAGCACCTCCATCATATTCGTCACATCCTCAAAACCCTACGACAACATAAATCGTGTACCAATTTGGAGAAATGCACTTTTGGTATGACCCAGGTTCAATATTTGGGGTACATCATTGATGAATGGAGTATGCATGTGGACCCGACCAAGATACAAGTTATTCGGGATTGGCCAACCCAAACCACTCTAATAGAGCTTTGTAGCTTTATGGGTTTTGCCAATTTCTACCACAGGTTCATGTTGGGGTTCTCTCATATCACTTGGCCTTTGAGTCAAGTCACCAAGTGTGAAGCCAAAGAAAAGTTCTTTTGGTCTAAATCCCAACATAAGGCGTTTGTCAAGTTGAAGCATCTCCTCTGCTTTACACCACTACTCACATTACCAGACCTTCAACAATCGTTTGAGACTAAGACAAATGCATATGACTATGCTATTGGTGCATTTCTTACTTAGCAAGGGCATGCAGTGGCATATCACAGTGAGACACTTTCAGACATAGTTTGAAAGTATCCCACCTACGACAAAGAGATTTATGCCATTGTGTAGGCATTTCGGTAATTGAAGCATTACATTACGGGGAAGGAAACGATCATCCACACATACCATTGGCCCCTGTAGTTCATACAGACACAAGGAAAGTTGCAAAATGATCGCCATCAGAAATGGTCCACATACTTGCAACAGTTCCATTCAAACATCAAGTACATGAAGGGCAGCACCAATAATGCTATAGATTTCCTCATCCGACCGCCGATCATGGCACTAACCATTGTGCTCGACTCTTGTGGACACGAGACTTCAGGGTAGCCGCATATTTATAAGAGTCATCCAGAATTCATCAACGCATACCATATGCTCCTAAAAGGCAAGCAATTTCTTGATTTTCACCTCCAGGGTGCACTGTTATGCCACCTGGGACACCTATGTGTTCCTTCAAGCAAGTGTGCCAAGATGATTTGGGAGGTGCACTACAATCGGGTTGTTGGACATTTCGAAGTAGAGAAAACAGTGGAAGTGCTACAAAAGTATTTTTATTGGTTGAACCTTCGACAGGATGTTGGGAAGTACATTAGAGTCTGCATTGCTTGTGCCATTTCCAAACCGACCATCAAGAAGCAAGGCCTATATACTCCTTGTCCTACTGCTAGTCAACCTTGGGAATCCATCTCCATGGATTACATGTCGAGCCTTCCTTCTATTAAGCATGGCAACAACTGCATTTTCATGGTCATCAACAGATTCTCTAAGATGGCCATTCTAGCGCCCTTCAAGAAGAGTATCACAGTAGAAGCCATTGTTAAGCTCTTCTTTGAACGAGTGTGGGTACACTTTGGGATCCCACAGTCCATTATCTCATATCTGGACAATAGGTTCACGGGTATATTTGGGTCAAGCCTTTGGTCGATGTTGGATACCAAGATCACTAAGTCCACGACCTTCCACCCCCAAACTGATGGCCAAACAGAGGTCGTCGACAGTATGATCATGCATATTTTGCGCATGTACAACTCGAAGCATCCACGCACAAGGGATGAAGTCCTCCCCTATGTCTAGAATAGTTACAATAGAGCTCTCCATAGCTCAACTGGCCACAACCCCTTTCAGGTGGGATTGGGATTCCAACCATTATGTCCCATTGATGTGGCCATACCATTTGCAGCTACTCAAGCAAATTTAACTCATGTTCAGGTTGAATATGACAAGGCTAATAACTTCATTGGGTGCATTCAACACATTTGCAAGTAGTTCCATGACATATTGGATAAAGCCAATGCTAAATACAAGCAGTGTCATGATCAGCATCGGGTGCCACACAAGTTCTATGTGGGTGACAAGGTTTGGTTACTTATGCAGAAGGAGCACCTCACTAGGCCCCACCGCAAACTTCGCACGCTCTGATATGAGTTGTACACCATCACCAAGGTCGTAGGGGACAATGCCTTTGAGCTCAACATTCCACCATTCCTTGGCCTGTACTCGGTATTCAATGTGTACCATTTGTGACCATACTTTCCCCCATTGTTGGACACATCTAATGTTGCTAAGCAGTTGACAACACAAACCTCAACCACAGTGTACAAAATTTTGAATAATATTACACTTATTCACAGAGATTATCCTGATTATACACTATTTGCGGAATCATGCATAATACATAACCTCCTCTACATTGATCATCAATTTTGCGGTATTAAGAAACGATCGCATGCGCACATTGAAGCATCAATCACACATATCAACACAGTATGTATCGGTGAAAACATACAACTGAAAACCCCCAACTATCTGTATATTATATTGATTGAGAACATGTAACAATACATAGTACAATACTCCTCGCAAGTACTCAGTACTATCTCCACCTGTTACACACAAACTAGCTCAGATCTGAATCAATCATAGCTCAAACTCCTCCGCTGCTTGCCTGCCTCCACTGCGCATCCTACAAGAAAACTGATCAATGAATGAACCAAAACCATATTCCCTTGAATTACCACGCAATCCCCATTGGCAATACTCATCCATTGATGGCAAATTCATGCACAACTATAGTCACAACTGACAGTTGTCTTGCCCTTTCACTCATCTCTAACACTTGTCTCCACTGAACTGTCCATGCACTGAGTTAACTGATGTATTCCTCGGTTGATTCATGAGTTAATAATTAGTGAATTATTTAATAATTAATTCACACCACGCATCATTAGTCTATTTTTCAGTTAGACTAACTACAACTAGTTCAACTAAGTCAAACTAAACACAACTCCATCAACTCCTTAATCAACTCCACCAAACTCAATTACTTGAGTTCTAACTGAAGTCCTTCATGCAATAGCTCAACTAACCCATAAGAAAAGTGTATTTCCTTTTGTCAGTTGCATGTGCCACATCCGTAGCTCGAACTGAAGTGCTGCAAGAGGATAAGATAATGTTTATAGTCCAAATATTATTAAGAGCTAATAATATTCGACTGTTCTATTTTTTTGATTGGCAGTCTAAAGATAGACTCAGCCCATATGTCTAAAAATAAAGGTCCATCTATTTTTACCAACATGACCAATCATCCATAAGTAGCATCCTGCAACTCATAGACCATGATCCATATGTCTAAAAATAGACATAGTCTAAAAGTAGACTTTGTGCCAAAAATAGCTTACGGGCCCACTTAGTGAAGGCGACTTCTTTTCACTAAGCTCCATCATCTTGTTGCATTTTCAATACTCCCTCTCAACAAGATATGGATTATCTGCAACCCCTATCCTGCCTCTATGGTATTCTAATTTGCTCCTAGTGAGCGCCTTCGTCAAGATATCAGCATCCTGATCCTTCGTGGGAATATATGAAAGTAACATGATTCTCCACTGCACACAATCTCTGATATGATGGTACCTGATGTCAATGTGCTTGGATCTATCTTGAAATACTAGATTAGCCGAGAGTTTAATGCAACTATGGTTATCACAATAAATCACAGTAGGCTCCAAGTGTGACCCGAAAAACCTGAACATGATCTTCCTCATCCATATAGCCTCGCACGCAGCCAAACTTGCTGCCATATACTCGGCCTCTGCTGAAATGAGTGCCATGGATCTCTGCTTCCTGCTGTACCAAGAAATTGCTGTTGACCCGATACTGAAGATCCCTCCAGATGTGCTCTTTCTGTCTGTTGGGCTCCCTGCCCAATCTGCATCTGTGAAGCCACATAGCTTCACCTCATCCTCCTGTCTGTACCACAATCCATATCCCGATGTGCCTCTGAGATAACGCAATACATGCTTGCCTGCTTTCCAAAAGAGCTTGGTTGGCTTAACCATAGTTTGTGAAAGCTGGTTAACAACATAGCATATATCGGGTCGTGTATTGACCAGATACATAAGCGACCCCGCCAACTGTCGATAAACAGTGGCATCCACTACCTCCACTGAAGTAGCATCCTCCTTCCTCCAAAGTATAAATATACTTAAACCAAAAGAAGTAAAATTAAAAACATTATGTACAACTATTGTTAATGTATGTACAAGAGGTAATTTATTTACATTCACACCCTCTTGGAGATTTTATTCCAACTAGATCTCGATGGGACCATAAAAATATAGATGGCTTAGAGATTGGAAGTGATCTGAAGAAGAGGATAACAAGTCAAGTTGTGAAAATATTCTATTAAATGCAACGACCTGCATCAAATTGTCAGTTTTATGTACATATGATGGAAGATCATCAATTGTGTTAGATGGTTGGTCATGTTGTAATAATACACTCTCTTTTTAGCATTGCTTTTGAGAAGAAATAAGCAATTGATAAGAGATTAGCATCAATTGAAATTGGAAGAGTGATAGCTATTGATATTGATAATTATGATCTGAAATTTCATTTTCCGTTTCAGGAAATGCATCAATTGAATGTTCAATATTGAACTATTCAATATGCCACCATAAGATATCAAAAAACTGAAAAGTGAAAAAAGAAAACAAATCTTAAATCAAACAAAATAAGTGAAGGAAAAACAATGAAATCAAATCATAATTTACATTATTGTTACAATTATTGTTACAACATAATTGGGACTGGTTTGAAGTGATTTGAGTTTCACAAGGATTGGCAAGAATAATGGAATTAGAATGATTGCCAACACTAATTTTTGAATTAGAGAGAGGATCAAGATTATGAATAGAAGTGAGAATTTGATCACCATAAAAATCATAGATTGAAATGGGTTCTTGAATGTTGAAATCATGGGAATGATTAACTTTTTGAAAATGAGAACTAGTTGAAACAATTTCTGAGTTGAGTTTCTCTTCATTTTCAAGTATGATTTGGTTTTGATCACGAGGATTTAATGTATAATAAGATAAATCAATATCTTCAATGTCGGAGTAATTATCGTAAATGACTTCAAAACATTCATTAAAATTCTCTTCACTCTCATTCGATGTATCAAAACAAGAAGGAATATGGAGCACATGTTCATTAATACCAAAAGAATGATCAATGAATGATTCTCTATCTTGATGAAAACTAATTGGAAATTTATTTATATCAACTTCGTTGTTTTCTGAAACAAGATTAAAGTAAAGAGGGTATAAATTGTTGTCAGTAAAAATATCAGTATAGAGGTGAAAATGACAATCTAAAGCAATGAATTTAAAAATATCTCTATTTGTGAATTCTTGTGCATTTTTTTCATTGCGAATTTCAGATTCCAGACTATTTACTTCGCTAATTGTGCTTTCTTGAAGAATGTTCTCTGGTTGTCCTAAATTTTGTATTTGATCAACACGAACAAATTCAGAAGTTTGTACAACAAGTCACATATTATTGGAAATTTCAATTTTTGCTTGTACTCGCTGATTTATAATCTTGTTTTATGAATTTAATTCATAGTGATTTTCAGATTCCATGGCAGATGGTTCTTCAAGTTTACTTATGATTTCTTCTTGTAGTTGTTTATCAAATTATTGCAAACTTTGTGATAAAGGTTCATTAGCCTGATTATCATTAACATTGTAAGAGGTGTGTACTAGATTTAAGAATTTATCATACATGGCTAAGGCCACTTCATCATGATTGATATGCACCTCTATATCATAGTTTTTGATAATACTACTGGAAGTTGAAGGAGAGTCATCAAAACTTGAAATTGTTTCATATAGATTTGAAATGGGAGGAAGAGAACAAATACATTCAAACCAATCTATCAATTCATTTCTTGAAGATTTATTTTCAACTTTGAATCTCAAGCAAATTAATTGAAATCTGCCAGTGAAATCTAAGAGATATTCATTTTAAAATCTTTGTAAATCTTATAATTCATCACATATTTGTTCATAATCAAAACCGTCAAATTTATAAAGGAACATTGTAATAAATTGATCCCAACTGTGAATAGAGGCAACTGGAAGAGTTTGACACTAGTTTTTGTTCTTTTTTGTTTTTTTTTGAGAATGTAAGAGTAAAAATCCTACATAGAATACCTCCATCAATATCATGAAAATGAGAATTTGAAAAAATTTGAATAATTTTTAAGGCATGATCAAATGCATAAGTATTCCTCTTACCATTAAACTTTACGTTTGACAAGTGTCTTACTATTTCTGGTGGAGTATAGGTAGATGCACGTCCAGAGATACAACTCCAAATGGGAAGTTTAAGAGGAGCCATTATGATTAAAATAAAAAATTACAATAAAAAAAACTCCAAAATACAACAAGTCTTCGGGCCCTCCGTCTAGTGCCAAAAATGTTGAAGGCTCGAAAATCTCTGCCTACAACATTATAAGGGAGACCACCCGGTTGGGAACTTAGAGAAACTCCTTTTCCATTGATATGGTGGTTATGACTGGTTGAACTAGGTCCAATTACCTTTTCTCTATCTCCACTGGCTTAAAATATGACTTTCACCTACCAATATAGAAGAGACATCAGATCAAGCCTCTTGCTGATCAAGCAAGAAAGTGACCTTTAAGATGATCCGGGGCTCAGCCAAGCCAACACTAAAGTTTTCCTCTTGGAGAGAGGGCATGATGCAAACTAAGATGTAGATGAAGAACTAATCTAAAACATGAAAAACCTATCTCGAACTCGAATGGGATAGCCCTCTCCTAAATCGAGAGAAAGTTAACTAAAAGAGGGAGAATGAACTGACATAATTCATCATGTGATTTTGTATTAATTAAAGGAAGTAGTTCACATTAACTAATGCAAGTGAAAGTAAAATAAGCCTACAAATGAATAATAAATAGTTATTAGTCACCACATGAATACTTCAATGAAATAAGATTGATTATGATCTCATTCTACCCTGCAAAGATAGCTTTAACAAAGTTTCAACAACAAAATGTCAATGACACAACAATAGTGCATAATATCAAATAAACATAATAATGTTTAGAATGAAGATCAAAAACAAAAATGAAACTTTAACAGTGAGACAATAATCATGCATTCCGATAATAGTACACAAGAATAAGAATTAATTAAAACCATGTCAAAATTTTATTACCACAGTTTCGAGAGTAGCTTTGACCCTTAATGAAATTGCTTGCAATAGTGCAAAGTCCCTTTATAACAGAGCCATAACTTCTCTACAATCTCTACAGTAAAACTCTCTGCGCTCTACAATAGTGCGAAAGCACAAATCAAATTATTTAAGAGAATCCCCCTGTGTGTGGATCACGACCTCCATTAATAAGATTGAATACAAGGGTATTTATATAGATTTATAGAGCTAACAGTCTCCCTTGTTTCTGTCAATAAATGGAAAGTCGAATCTAGAAATTGTTGCAACAAAGTGATGTTCTTTAGCCCAAGGATTGATTTGCTGCCCACGTATTGGCCTTATTTAATTTTTATTACAACAATCTTCCCATTTTAGAACTGTGTTATGCCACATGGTAGAGAGTGTTCGGAAATCTTGGATCGAACTATTACTTCCTCCTTATTGACCATGGGTTCATCCATGTTTCAAAACACAACAGAGCAACAAGTTGTATTATTAAACTTGGACGAAAATCGAATTGAAAACTACACAAACTTCCCGCAAAACCATTGAAAATAAGCTTTTCAATTATTATAACAATGACCCATATGGAAGTGACAAGTGGCAAGAGCTAAGTGGTATCAAAGATAAACTCATTGCAACTTTTAAAATGAGACATTCTGCAAAACTTGCGATATCGGGAAGTTTCGATAAGGAGCGGATGGGCGAACATGATATTGTAATAAACTATTTTTAATAAATGTATTGGGTCTAGATATTGGAGGTATAATATGTAAGAGGTTATAGCGAAAACCTATCAGAGATCGAAGGTGAATGAATATCGCATATCGGAGATCAGAGGTTTTGAGTGGTGACACATAACAAAACTTCAATAGGGATTCTCTGATATATGGGAGCAGAGGAGGATTATGTGGTATATGGGTCCTTTCTCCAACAAACTACAACCACTTTATAAATGGGCTTAGGAATTATGATATCAGGGATTTAGAAAGTGATCTTTCGATATCATTTCGATATGTCGCATCCACTTTATAAAAATAACACATCCACTTTATAATATAAGCCAAAGTCACTATTTGGAAAACATAGGCAATAATAAAAATAATGAAGATCTTGGTCTCGGGGGCTATGTTTTATTAATTAATCTAATTAAAAAAATTAAAAAAATTACAACTATTAACTTAAAAGACTAAATGGTAAAAATAAGTCTAAATTATAAAGATAAAACAAGTGTAAATGAAAAGGAAAATTAGACTTGAAATGACCCAATCACACTCAAATCCTACATGCAATGTAAAAAGGCTCCCCATGTCTATTATGATAGAATAAAATGGGGGTGTTGTGTTTTCACTGCAACATACCCTTACATAATTCATCCATCTTCTTGGCAAGTTCACATTCATATATTTAAAAAATATGGGTTCTTTTCTTATTGCCTACTATTCTTAAGATATGTCTACTATAGATTTTGAAAAATATCCCTAAAAATAGGCAAAAATTACATAGCATTCATAACATATGATAAAAAGGCATCATGTTGACTTTTCCAAGCTTGAAATTTGACTCAACTTGATTACTATGATTCTTGACTAGCTTTCCTTTTTTCTTCTTAGCTGCCTCGCTAGCTTGGCCTTCTTCTAGAGCTAACTTGATCCTTGTAGAAATATTTTACTCCAATTCCGAGAGCTTATAGTGAACCACTGTCACTTGGGATCAAGTTTCATTCTAGAAACATTCTATCTTGAGCTACATAAGTTCAAACTTTGCGTTGGTTTCCAATTGAAGAGAGTTGTGATCCATTTCCACTGATCCATTATGTTGGTGGAAAGCACCAAGAAATCCTTAAATTGCCACATTCACCTTGTTTAGAACATGATTGGTGTTCAAAGTTTCTATCACTCCTGATGACAAATTTGGGTTTTCCATTGTAAGATTAAGCGGGGCCCCGAATTGGTAGCTTAAACTAAATCTCCAAGCACAAACCTTCTTGTAATTACAACCTACCCTGTCATGTCCATCAATGCTTCTGCACACCATCCTTTCACTTCTTGAATGCCCTGCCAATTCAACTAAATCCGCTCGCTTTGAGAGATCTCGCCACTGTGAGTGAATGATATCAAAGATTAAGGGGATGTTGTTTATTAAATGTCCATGTCTTTGCCTAGCCCAAATCTTAGATTTTCTCTGCAAGATCATGAACTGGAAGTGCTCTAGGATGAGATCCACAAGCCACCTAGAGGAGCCAATCCATGAGGGGGGAGGAGCCCGAGGCCAAAGCTTAAATGTTGGCCGCCAATACCTATTTTCCGTCACGTCATTGTTAATTCTCCTTATTAGCTTGTTGCATGTGTTACTATCCTTGGTGTACTTCATTTTTAAATGTTATTCTTTAAAATGATTTTGATGCTTTATATTGCTCATGGTAGTGGGGCTAGTTTGGTATTCCCATTATCCATGACTATGTTGCCTTGATCTAGTTATGAGCCTTTATTAGCCAGAGAATTAGATATTGTGTTTAAGTTTATTAGTGCATGAAATAATTCCACTTTGTCAAAATGCTAGAGATGAATAAGGATTCACCTCAAAATGGTCAAAGAACTGCCATTTTGTTGCTCCTTTGCCACCCACATTTGTCGAATCATGATCAAAGAGTCTCCAAAAATCAAAATGTTTTTGATTCCTTTCTTGATGGCTATTTCTAAACCTTTCTACAGAGAGAGAAATTATACTTGATTATTAGTGGACACTCTCAATCCCCATGCATTCTTAACCTCCATTTTTTCATTGGGGCAGTAAATCACCCCCCGCTCTTGCTACCCCTGGATTTCCTTTAGAGGCCCCGTTGAAAAACAAAGAGTATTGATATTGATTTGCTCTCCATATTTGAAAGTTCCAAGAATAAAGTTACAATTTTTTCTTATTAGTCGGAGCATGAAGTTGATAGCCTTAATTGATGGTTTTCCAACCTTCAACCATTCTTTTTTCAATTGTTGATAAGTCATCTAATTTCGAAATTTTTTATCCCCTAGAGTTAATGGCTTCATACATTAAATTAACTGCCTTTGTTGCGACGATGAGAGCGTCTTGTTTTTCATTTCTAAAGACTATGGCATTTCTAGCAAGCCAAATTCCCCAACAGATGTATTTGGGTAAAGTCATCCAACATCACATAACTATTATAGTTGATTTTCTTGACCATGGAGATCTAATTTTCTAGTTTTCAAACATTTCATTCTAATCCTCAGGTATAGATTCTATGTGAGAGGCATTCACATAGGCTGCCTACCACATTGCCAGAGAAAAGGAGCAAAACTTGAACATGTGAATGATATTTTATTCTAAGGACATACACAGAGGGCATCTGGAAGGGCCATGTATGTATCACTTTTTCAGGTTCTCAATAGTGGGAGTATTTTGTTGAAATAGAGTCCAACAAAATATATTGACCTTCGGTATCCCATCACCATGTCAAATCACCTTCCATAGCTTATTTTGAATTGATGTGGGAGTTATTTGATGAAGAAATCATAGTCTTCTCTGACTAAGTAATAATGTTATGGGATGAGGTTCCAGAATCATTGGTTAAGTTTGAGCGAGAGATGGAGGCTAATCCTTTTATGTTGGGAATTAGGATCTCCCATTGCTACATTAAATGAGGAGGAACGTTGGGATAATGTCAGCTGGTCTAGATTCCGCTGTCATTCCACGTAGAAATGTCTTTAATCTTTGTATACCCTTGGTGTTGCATCCAATTTCCTATCTCCCATATCTCTGCCTATAGCTCCATTGGCCCCCCTTGAATTAAGTTGTATTTCCACAAATTGATATGGGCTCCATTACCTATTCTTTATCTTAAGTGCTTAGCCACCGGAGGAGTTGTTTTTTTACACAATTTCTAAATTTTAGAGCCCTGTTGCCTACTCTAAAGTCTCAATTCTGAGTAGGCACTTTTAATGATTTTTTTCTTTCAAAAAGGCTTTATTTGATTTCAGAAGGAGCCTCTACACTAATTTGGCTCCCAAAGCTATATTCATGAGATGCAGATCCTTTATTGCCAAACCTCAAAGAGACTTAGGGAGTCGTAGTGTGTTCCATTGCAACAAATGAGTTGATTTTCATTATGCTTGCCTCCGTAGCATATGAACTATTGAATAAGAACATTGATATGATTGACTATCCCTTTTGGAGCCAAGAGCCCTGAGCAAGGATAGATTGATAATGTTGACAGAACAACTTTTTTCATTATTGTTCTCCTAGTTGTGATTAGCCACTATGCTCCCTGAGGTTACATCTTTTTCTTTATTTTTTGTAGGATTTCACCCCACTCTTCCAAATTTATAGCTCCAATTGAAATGGGGATCCCTAAATATTTAAAATATTTTTTCTTTGTCCCTGCTTGAAACTCTAATATCTTGGAAATCTCCTAAAGTGTGATGTCAAAGCAGTTACATGCAAATATTTGACTTTTCCTTTTATCCATTGCTCCTCTTGAGAGTTCTAAATACAAATCTAATTCCTTTTTTAAATGACTTGCTATTATCTTAGATGTGCCTCCCAAGAATAGTATGTCACCCACGAATTAGGAATGATTGACTTCTTTGACATTTCTGGCCATGTTGATCCCCATCAATCTTCCTTCTAATTAGACATTCTCTATATTGATGATTATACTTTCAACTAATATGATGTATAATAGAAGGAGTAGAGGGAATCCTTGCTTGAGGCCCCTAGAGGAATTAATGAAACCAACTGACCTGCCATTAAATAATGGAGCTACCCACACAGAGTCGATGCAAGCCTTGACCTATCTTATAAATTCCATTCTAAGTGCAAAATTTTCCATTACTGAAAAGAGAAAGGAGTGCCTAACATGACCAAAAGCATTTGCCATGTCAATCTTAATGACCATCCTTAGATATCCTCTCCCTTTGCTCATATGGATGGCTTCTTGAACTAGGATGACATTATCTAAAATTTGTTGATGTTGCATGAAGCCCCCTTGATTCATCAAGATAATGCCGTGAGGACCTTTTATAACCTATTGGCTATAAATTTTGTCATGATCTTGTAAGTTTGATTAAAGAGAGAGATAGATTTGAATCTGGAGAAAGAAGGAGGATTTGATTATTTTGTAATCAAATCAAGGAAGGATGAGTTTTTGCCAGCTCTTAGATTTTCTTTTTCCTGAGATGATCTTATTGTTCTCATGAGATCCTTTTTATAAGGAACCAAAAAGAGTGGTAAAAGTTTATGGAGAATCCATTGGGTCTCGGAGTTTTGTGTTGACGATGTTGGATGTCGCCAATATACATGGGGTCTCCCCGAGATGAAGTCCCAATTAGACATCACACCATTTGGAGTAGGAGCCCCATCCTAATATTAGGTCCAACCACCATTTCAAGATATCTTAAAGGTATGCCTTGGCAGGCAAACACACTTAAGATATCTTACGCATAACTTTGGGGTAGCAAGTGTGTAAAATTTGTGAGACACAGATTTTAAAGTGTAAAGGGAGCTTCCACGGAAAGGAGATGAGAGACAAGCCTCTAATATAAAAGTAGTAGTATTATCCTAAGAGAGACACGTGAGAGTGATAAAAAAAGCATTGTTAATTAACATGTAAAATAGTTCACAAGATAACAACGATTGTGAAAAACATAACAACACCCATTCAAAAATATTCATATCTAAAGTAAACGAAATAGTTCATTCTCTTTAGTATGCATAAGATAAACATATACCACAAACATTTAAACAATAGTTTTACAACATTCATGATACATGCATGAAAGAGTGTTGGCTCCAAGAGATTTTGATAATTAAATGAAAGATCCAAGTACACCGTTAAATTGCAGAAACACTAGCCCCAATAGTGGAACACGAAGCTACCACTTGCTTCTCCAAAGAATGATCTTCTCCCCTATGCACAAATAGAGAAGCCAAGGCCAATTCTCCAAAATTTCAAGCCCCTTGTTTGAGTCATGAGGGATTATGTATAACAAATGAAATGACCTTTGAGCTTCCTCCTGACTCTGACTTCTAAAACCTATGGAATTCTAAGTGATTCTTCATATTCCACATGTGTCTCTTCTATTTATTTTACATTGAAATTTTTATTCTCATAAAAGAAAAATTACATTTAAAATGGTGGCTATATAGGACAAAATTACATTAAGGCAAAAGTTCCTCATGGAGGAGGAAAAGATAAATCAATAGCTCGAGAGTGGACCTCATTAGTAATGTAAGAGTGCCATGCTTTGAACCCTACTGCAATAACCTTAACTCTAGCCGGTAAATCTACACTGTAATGCATTCTAACCTCCAATGCATCTGAAAGCATAGGTTTGGAGTTTGATTGTATATTACTCCTCAACATGAATAACTTTGCATGAACTTTGGTTGGGCCAATGGCATACTATAGAATGGTACTTTTGGTCATCTCCAAGCCTTCTTGATTTTTTGCTTGCTTGATTTGCTCAATAAACTCTTTTAGCTCTTGCATGATGACATCTGTTGGATACCTATACCAATAGGTTTCATATTTCATGATTGGCAAATTCAAATGCCAAATATGCTCTGCTTTGCTGGTACAAAGATCACATATTTTCAAGGAAAGGCAAGGTGTGTACATGCCTTCATGTCTATTAAATTTTGATGGATGGTCCAACAATCTAATCTGGATCATGTCATGTTTCAATTTTCTGTTGTAGAATAGAGGAAGAAATCTGTCCAAACTGTTCAATCTTGGCAGATCAATAGTTAGGCAGAGAAGCTAAGGTTCCCAACTGCTTAATCTGGGGCCTTGGAAGCAATAAGGGTAGTTTTAGATAGGCAATCAAAAGAAAAAGCCAATGGAAAAGAAAAGGCACATAAAGGGTCTGCAAGTCTAAGTGCACCCTCCAAGAAGAAACAAAAAATGCTAGGCAAGTAGATGGGTAAGTAGATGGGGTTGCAGAAGTGGTGTTCTTTTCAAAATGCATCATGCTGATCAATGCAAGGAAAGCAACACAATGGAGCATGTCTAACTTCCCCTTTCCCTTTATTTATCACTCATTACTAACATCCCTTCACCAGTTGTGGTTATGAAATAATTCAAGGTTTTTTTTGTTGGTCCTTGTTGCCTTTAAAAGCCACATTTCTTGTGCAAAGTTCTTTTCATTTTGATCTACTCCCTAAACTAAGTTGTTTTCAAGAAAACTTAGTAATTTCACTCCTCATTCACCTTCTCCCTCCACATTAACCCTTAACTTCTATTATCTAACTCCCTATGTCACCCTTCCCTACTATTATAACACCATGGTGTATAAACCCTAAGCATTCTATAAATATCCCCTCCTTGGCACTATAGCTATATGATTCACTACCAGGGAATCAAATTGACATCTGGTCAAGTTTGAGAACCCAAGCCTAACCCCTCTTCATCCCTCAATAACTCATTTATTTAGCGAACCCTTCAATTTGCCTAAGCAACCTTGAAAAAACCCTTTTTCACCCTTAGACCCGCTCAAAAATGCAAAATTTATGGAAAAATCCACTTTATCCGCCTTATCCTAAGTCTGGGACCCATTTGTGCTTTTTGTGAAATTATATCAAAACCCACTTAGCCTAAGTTTTGAAACCAATCTGCGATTTTGCAAAATTTCATTAAAAACCATAGTTGTCTGCCTTATCCCAAAGTTTTGGCCATGCGCGATTTAAATAAGAAATACATTAGAAACTATGAAAATCCATTAACATTTCCAAGGGCCTCGCCGGGCACATATCCCAAGGAAATGATATTTTAATACCCGCCCGACGCCGTATCATCCGTGCAAGTCAATGACCCGTCGACCGTCTGATCAAGCCCTTTCCATCCGACGGTTGACGTGGATATCGGACCGGCCCCGACGTTCGAAGGATATCATCCGATATCTGTTAGACGCTGACGTCAGGCTGGGTCCATGCGTCGCCCCCAAATCGCATCGGAGCCTCCTCTGACAGATTCCTTTCCGTAGCATAAGCAGTCCGATATGATACGGCCATGGTTTCTGGTTTTCCGCCAAACTGCCTGCCAGCGTCAGCGCCGCGTCACTACTTGAGTCATCGCCGCGTCCGCAATCCCCGTCCAGCATTGCTCCACCTGTCTGCCACCTCACCACCCCCGTGGACCACTCACAGGCCACCACATCACCTGATGATGTCATGCTGACGTCATCCGACCCTAACCCACCTGGTGACGTCATGCTGACGTCACCCCAAAAAGGCGCGAATGTCTCAAAAAAGCCATATTTTGTCAATTTTCGCGTTCTTTTCGCACTTTTCGCAAAAAACTGTCATTGCGCCCTCTGCATGCATTTCATGACCAATTGCACCAACCTACTCAAATCGACTAAGAGGCCTTCGGCACGCCTACCCACCTGCATTTGTGACCTGGCCCATCGATTTACCAGGTATTTCTCCCTGCAAGTCTTCTCTAAAGCCTGGTTTTTGTCTGCAATAACTGAAAGCTCACTTAAAGAACTGAAAACGTATAATTCATTGGTGAATTCTCTGCATCCAGCTCCCACTTGAAAATTTAGCGGTCGAAATTCATTGGCCGAGCCTATTTTAACACAACCTTCATTGAAAACCTGCATTTTCGTTCGCGTAGTCGTGAACAGAAACCCGGAACCTACGTTTAATTATTGAGAAACGTCTGTTAAAGACAAAGATTTGCCTTCTCAAGTGACTGAAACAGTATTGCAATTGCTGCAAACTCACCCTGTTACCCTTCATTTCTCAAATCACCTCTTCACTCAGGCAGTGTTCTTTTTCTATTACCCAGTCTAAGAAACAACAGTCTATAGACAAAACAGAATCTAAGTAATCATGGAGACTCCACTTCCACCGGTTTCCCTCAATGTTGCTCCCTTAAATGCCCCTCAGAGAGAATTGGAGTGGCAAGATTTGGCAGACTTAGATTACCAAATCTCAGAGGACTCCTTGACACACAGTAAGTTCCACCTCCACTTGCTGAATGAGCTTAAGGCCAAGCATGTGGAAGGGACAGACATATTGGGCATTTGAGATTCCTTCCTCCCTATTTTCAGGCTCCCTCAGGTCAACCAATTCCCTGACCTGATCCATCTGTGTGCTGTATGCTATGATCCTACTCGAAGAGCTATGCTTGACCCTTCAGGCTCAGTTGTATTCTACATGACCCCTGAGGCCATTAGAGAGATGCTGCAGTTTAAGACTCAGAAGAAATTGGTTACCCTATCTCTGTTAGATCTAATAAACCAAGGAGCTAAGATGCTGACAGATGCTCAGATCACAAAGTTGAACCAATTGTTTATTAAAAACTCTGACACTCTACAGTATCCTCCTATTTTTGCTGGTTACCTTAACCAATTGGGTGTAGACCTTGCAGATATGATCAGTTCCATCTTGGGGTACAAATCAGTGGAATATATTGATGAAACTGTGCTGGTGATGATGACTATGTTTGCCCCTGGCAAAACTCCAATCTATTATGACTATGCCACCTACATATCAGATAAGATGCATGAGCAGTTCATGAACCTGTCAAGAGAGAAGGTGTTCAGATACACCTCCTACATCTACCACTTGATTCTATATTATCAACATGAGAAATTCTCCTTCATTATCAAGAGAACGAATGCACAAGGCAATCCAAGGTCAGTAGTGTATTGGAGCTCAGTGTTTCATTGCAGAGCCTACTCTCCATACACCTACTATGAATTTATAGACCTCTTCATTCACCCAGCCATGTCTTTGTTCCTAAGCTCGCCTCCTCCAAGACTGACTGATGAGATGTAGAGAATCCTGCAGTTATCCAAAGTGTACAGCATTGGGGATTGGTATTTTTACCAAAGCTACACCGTTATCAGAATATATGGTTGTGAGCTACCCCCGTACAGACTGCCCAAGTATGTGCCCATGAGACTATTTGCCCTTGAATATTTCAGGCAATTTGGGAATGCTGATATGATACACTTCTCAAGAAAGGGCAAGAAGGCACAGCTGAAAGTGAAAAATCAATTGGGCCACCTTGTGTTGAACAAAAGGGAGGAAGGCTGGAAAGAAGTTGATAGAAAGCTAGAAGGCCTTGGCCTAAAGACCAGTTTCCTCTGGAAACCCTATGACCCCAATCACTCCATATCATTAAGAAGGGTCAAATATAGGCTCTCTAGTTATGACCATGTAAGGTTGCCTCACATTGAAAAATATGCAAATCAACCAAAATGGAAAAGAGGCACACTAGAGGAAGCTATCACACAAGAAGAACTGAATGAGAGAGCAAGAAGAAATCTTCTTAAAATGGCTGACTTGGAACTTCCTGCACAGGTATTATCTCTGCCAAAGCCTCAAGCAGGAGCAGCTGCCTCATCCTCTACAGCACATCAGGAGGAAGTCCAAACTACAAGTCAGGCTCACAGCAAAGGCAAGGAGACAGAGGTGAAACAAGAACAGGTACAATAGGCACGAGTTCAGGAACCTCAACAGGTACAACAGCCACAAAAGGAGCAGCCAGGGCAAGGAGAGCAAACAGCAGAGACCCAATGGCCACACAGCAGTAGCCAACACAAATGGCACCTCCCAGGCAAGACTCAAGGATCGATTCTTCTGTCCTTCAAACCCCACAAAGAGAGGACATCAGTAGGAAAAGGGACAGAGAGACTCCCCTTACCACCTCAGGAACTCAAGGGGAGAAGAGGCAAAGGCTAAACCCTTTTTCATAAGAAGAAATGCCAATAGGGAAAACTTCAGGTACAGGCTTGCCCAGCATGGAGGCCTCAGCCAGTTCCTACCAACAAGAACAAGAAATGGCAGCAGGAGGAGAAGTTAGCTCCTCAGGCCAACAGAGGAAAGGCGAGAGAAGCATCAAGCAGCAATTCAAGGACATCAAAAAGAGAAATGAACCCTTGAGGCTGCAGTTGTATAATCATTTATTGAAAATGGCTCCCACAAACCAGCAAAGACTCATGTCTGCCTATGATGCACATGAGGGTAAAATGATAATGAGCCATTTCACACCAGCAGTGCAGCAACCACAATTAGCTGCCGATTATATCAAGACCAACCTTGAGGTCCTGTCTAAGGACATCCACCCAATGGATCAGATTGAATTGCACAAACAAATGGGTGAGATGGTGTATGCCACCTTGGCAGGTAAGACCTTGGTGAACTATAGGCTACAAAATAGCCTAAATAATACCACTGCACAACTTGAGTTGGAAAGGGCATCCTCTCAAGCAAAAGACAACAGGATCAAAGCTCTAGAAGACATCATAATAGAACTTGGACATGATCCTAAGGATGTCAAGGCAGTGCAGGAGATTCTGAAGCTGAGGGATGCTGATATGGCAGCACTAAGGAAAATGATAAAAATCCCAGCAACCCTTCATCCTCAAACAAAAGAGATTGCCCAGCTCAGACACGACAAGGATGCAGCTGCTATGCTGGTTACATTATATAAAGAGCTCATCCACACACAAGAGAAGCTGCAGGAATCAGATGCTACCCTTCAGGCAGCATTGCAGCAAAAGGAGGCAGGACAAACTTCACAACCTCCTCCAGAAACAATTAATCTGGAGGAAGCTCCTCAAACTGCTGCTCCTCCCAGTCAGCAGACACAACAGGCAGCACCGTCCACCTCAGCACCAACAACAGAGCAGGCTGAAAGCCTTGACATGCAGAAGCTGAGAAATGAGATTCAAGCCTTGGAGTCTCAAATGTCAGAGTTGAATCAGGCCAAAGACACTCTCGCTAAAATCAATGAGAAATATGACAAGTCCAAACAGAATGTGGCTGAAAGAGAAAGAGAGGTAAAGGCTCTAAAAAAGAGAATAAATGATCTAGAGAAGGAGCTCACACTGGACAAGGTGACATTTGAACTCAAAAGGATCCTAAGGGCCAATATTGGCCAGTCCATCACAGACCAGTGGGAGTACATTGAGGCCATTCATGAGAAAATGGCGCTCATTGGAAAAGCACACGGAGAAATCCAAAGGGCAAGGGCATCTCTAGGCAACATGCCTAAGATTGCCACCAGAATGATAAATGTGCTTAACTACAGGACAAGCTCCCAGCTCATCAAAATGGGAATTGCCAACAAGACTGAGACCATTTCAATGATCAAAAGGGTCCTGACACTAAGAAACCTGGTTCAGACCCTGGAAAGAAGAAGCCAGGATATGCAGGAAGATATCAATAAGTTCTAGGACAGGTTCATGGCATTACAAAACAGAGGTCTTCCTAGCCTGACAGAGCCATCAGGAAGGCTACTCTCACATGAAAAATATGCCAAGAGAGTCAACACTTTTGCTGCCAATCAGATTGCAGAGACAACAAGCACATCAGCAGAAACAGGGCCAACAACAGGACAGACCCTTTTCAACAGGGTGGAGAGCTTATTCTTCATTATGAATGAAATCACTCACTTGTTTGATGAGCCTCCCCATTTTTACAAGTATACAGAAGCAAATGAGACCATGGGGTCAATTTTGAGGCATCAGTTGCCTACGCAGGAAGTCTGGAACAACTTGATACAATTACTGCTGAACCAAAGTCAGTAATTATATTGTTTCTTTTTTGAAATATGCAAATTTTCATGCACAGGAAAATAAGGATACATCAGCAGATAGGCAGGGAAGGCTGAGCCAACTCAGCACAAACATTCGACCACCACAACATCACTGATAGTCACATGTGAAAGGGCCGAAAAGCTACAGGAGGACAGAGCTGCACAGACATGTCATTCAGCAGTTATAAGAAAGCGCTCAACCGACTCAGTGAGCTCCAAAGGTCAAAATCTTCTGACAGGAGTAAAGAGCATTTATGTTGTATTAAAAGCTGTAATAACTTCTTATCTACTACTCCTGTATGATTTAAAGAAGATATTTTATCTCTCAGATGACTCAATCCCTGAGATATTTTGTATGAAACACTTCTATATATTCCCCCTTGCATAAGTTAGCAGAGGTTGGACGTTGGATGTCGGAAATTGCTCATATCTATTCTACTATTCTTTTACTGTAACTCTCAGAGAAGTAATACAAAAGATGATGGAATTTAAAAAGCTATGTGTTTCTTGATGTTTTCTCGTGTTTAGCTGAAAGTTGCAGGATTCCTGCGTATCTCATGGCACAATAAGTTTCTCTTATAACTCTTTGTTATGTGTTTTGTTATCTTTCATATCTCTTTCATGTTTTCCTGTGTGTTACAGTTAATAGCAAGGAAAAAGAATAGTTCCAGGACTTAATCACAGATTACCCTGAACTCAATCTAAGCTATTTTGAATGTTTTTCTTCAGTTATGATAATGAAAGCGTAATTCTTAATTGCTACCCTTTCACACTATATCTTCATAGTGATTATTGTTTCAGGAATTCAAGTTTGCTCCTGAGGAATACATCCCTTTCTCACACCCCAGCTTAGTGGAAAATTCTTAATTGCTTTTCACTGGTTGTTTACACTCCATCATCACAATTTCAAATTTGTTTCATGAAATATCTAAATGGCCCTGTAATTCCAGCTCCTCAAACTCAAGATTTCAAGAAACCAATAGCCACAGACTCCATTGCCCAATGGAATAACATTATCTGCAGATCTCCACTTTAATTACAGAAAGACATCCTTCCAACCAAACATAAACCAAAAACCTCTACTTCATAACTAGCCTAATATCACCACAGAACGGAGACAAACTTTATAGAGAGAGCCCTCTTTGATTACAACTGGGCTAGAAGCTGTAATCCAAAGATTGGTTAGTGGTTACCCCGGCCGTATTCCATTGGGAGTCATAGGGAACAACCTGGGTGTTAACATAAATGGCGACTCCGCTGGGGACCTCTTCAGGATTTAGAAAAAATTATATATCTACTAAAGTTACACTTGAAACCTGAATATCAATCAAGAAGCCTTCAAAGTTGTTTCTGTACCAACACTAACAGCCTCAGGGAAGAGTTGATTCAGTTAATCTTCATACTCGTTTTAAAATACTATAGCCTTTTCAAAATCTTGTCCAGTCCTTGCGAGATACAAATTTTCCTAAAAAACTCAAAAGACCAGCTCAGAAACTGGCTCCCAAGAAGAATCTTCGGTACACTAGGGCAAATCCTGACCCAAACCCACCTACTGTCTTTGAAAATCCTAATACAATCTCTAAATTTATCAAGAAGCAGCAAGGGCCAGATAAGCTTGCTGACTTGAGTCCAGAGACAGTTCACCCCAACCCCATCTCCACTCCAATCAAGGTTCTTTTCCGCTCCACCCCTAATTCCCCTAGTTCTCCATCCACATCTCAAAGCCCCCCTCTCACATCCTCATCCCCCACACATACTCCCTTGACCAACACTCTAGGTCCTTCTATACCTATTACCCCTGTGGTACCCATTGTTCCTTTTGTCCCAGTTGTCCTTGACAATCCCCCAAACCTTGTGAATATGGCTATGAGATATGCACCTCTGCAATTACCTGCTAATCCTGCAGCTTTACCTCAGGATTACCAAGCCAAAATCTCATATTTTGACTCTACTGGCCCTTACTCTACTATTCAGCATTCCAAGAGAATGCAGGATCATTTTGAAAACTATGAGATAGATGATGAAAGTGTGAGGATGAGAATTTTTGTCCAAAGCTTAACAGGTGATGTCCGAACTTGGTTC